>ML379574.1:67373-110387 GCA_005239525.1 Nicotiana knightiana
AATTACATTCATTCATCACTAATAATGCATGGCATAGATTAATCGATATAGGTCGGGACGTTTTATTTTTACTATTAATAGATATAGGTCAAACGTTTTATTTTTAATATTCGACGATGAATCTGAGTAAGTTATAAGTCGATGAATCAATTTACAAACAGATATATTTTATGATAAATTATATATACTAATTAGGATCTTCACAAGTCTATCAATCCCTAAAAGAACCCTACCCTTTCTTTTAGGGATTGATAGACTTGTGAAGATCCAAATTAGTATATATAATTTATCATAAAATATATTTGTTTGTAAATTGATTCATAGACTTATAACTTACTCAGATGCATCATTGAATATTAAAAACAAAATGTTTGACCTATCTCTCTCTCTCTCTCTCTCTCTCTCTCTCTCTCTATATATATATATATATATATATATATATATATATATATATATAACACGCTTCGTTGTACTACTTTAACTACATATATAGCATGTTATAGTATATGTTATAGTATATGTTAATGTATTCATTATTTGTATTACAAAAGTGTTAACGGATTACATTTATATTATTTAGATAGTAAATATAAAAGTGATTTTTAATTTTGACCAATGTTGACCTAATAACCAACCAATTTTGGTCGGTTATTTTCCAGAAATTAAAATATACCGACCAAAGTTGGTCGCTAAATGCTTCCCCGGTATTAATCGCACAACTTTGGTCGGTAATTTTAATTAAAAATTTCTTTATATTTTATAAAATATTTTAAATAATAATATAACTATTAAAATTTTAAAAACTGGGTCCACATTATCGACCAAAGTTGGTCGGTAATGTGAAAGTTTCTTTGACTAAGCAAGTCTGACCAGCTCGGTCAACTTGTTGACCAACTTACCGACCAACTTTGGTCGGTATTTTATTTAAAATAAATGTAAAATATTTTTCTCCCAGTTTCCGACCAACTTTGGTCACTTTTTTTGACCGACCAACTTTGGTCGGAAAAATTTTGGTCGGTAATTACCGGATTTTTAGTAGTGTAATTTCTTATTCGTGTATTTTTGTTGCAATTGGATTAGTCCTTATTGTGTCCTCTAAGTTCAGAATTAACCCTAAGCAAGTAACTTAAAATTTTTTTTTGTGAAATATATATATACCTTTTTTCTCTCTACGGTTGATACTTGTTTATTTTGAGACAAAACTTCTGTCAACAGTCAGGTGAGCTTATAAATATTTTATTTTTTTTGTATTTCTGAGCACTTTAATAAGAATAATACAATTTATGATTTTATGTACTATTTAGTATTCGAGCCACACAAATTGTTATTACCAGACCGAATAAATCGAAAAGAGAAAAATCGAATCATGTCAAATTTAATTAGGTATAGTATTGGAACTAGGTACTTTCCGACCAACAACCCAAACGGAAATGGGAATGAGTAACTCCAGTCAGCTTTTTTCGAAGATGTCTGCTGCAAATATTTTCTTTGGTTATGAATTTAAAAAAATAAAAATTGAATATCAAAAATACCAAACTAAAATGTCTAAATATTGTATCGTATCAAACAATGAACACCCCAGTTATAAGCAACAAAACACCCTTTAGTATAAGTGTTGTCATTTTACACTACTTCGTAAAAAATTGTGCAAATTAAATAATATTTAACAAAAAACAATATGCATATTCTCAACTGGTGACATTACACACATATATATATATACATGATAAAGTAAAACCTTAAATCATTATAATTTCATGTTGAAATCCACTCAACTACAAGACGTATTATGACAGTTGATATTAGACCGACACCATATGCATAAAATCCTACATAATTTCGCTGCCGATGGTTATATGTAAAGTAAGTTCATTAAAATGAATAAAGAAGAAAAAATGAGATGAGGAAGAGATTCAGTCCCCAGTCTATTGAGGGTATTATTAAACTAGCTAGCAGCTACTGATCAATTATCATCTTAATTTATGAGGCAAACCTAATCTTTTTAATGCAACTATAAATGTAGGTTGTAGAAGTTATTTCCATTATAGACAATCAGTTATTTATAGGTCATTGTCCCACTATCTATCTTGTGAACTCCCGTTTCGAAAAATTAAACTTCTTCCTATTTCTCTAGAAGATAGTCTTAAAAGTGACTCGATAACTTCGTACGCACCCAATCACCACGTCAAACCTGTAAATGACAGCAATATCAATTCTGTTCAAACGAATTGTATTTGGTGGATTATTATGTGAAGCAAAAGCAATTTCAGTTTAAAAATCACATAGTATAATCTTGATAACAAACATATCCAGAGTTACGTACAGTTACCTCTTAAAACGCGAGCACAATTTATCGATCAAATAGCCCTCCAATTCCGTGTATGATAAGTGAAAACACCCCTAACTTTGTCCTCACTAGCAAGATCACGATCCCAATAGTTCTACGTATTGAAAAAAGTAGCACGCGAGTTAGTTAGTTAGTTATAACTAAGTTATGGAAGGTTAGTTAGAGTTAGTTAACAGTCCTCCTACTCTTCCTCCTCCTCCTTCTTCTTCTTCTTCTTCTTCTTCTTCTTCTTCTTCTTCTTCTTCTTTTGTTTTTGTTGAATTAGTTGTGTATAGATCAATTAGTGAGTTGTATATATAGATGTAAAAGGAATGTAATTAGACTGATTTTCTAGAATGAAAAATCATTTTCTCTCTTCCATAGATTGAGAGCTTTCTTCTAGAATCTTCCATTTCTGCCATTAGAGCTCAAGCTCTAGCTCATCTCTGATCTTCAATATGGCATCAGAGCGAGTGATCTAAACGAATATAGATGAGAATATCAATTTCCGGTTGCTGAATTCCTCACACATTCAGAGATCGAAGATTTTTTCGATCGAACCCTTCTGCAAGTCAAATTACATTTCCTCTGTTTTTTTGAGTTCGATTGATGATAGAAGCTCATAATCGAATTCTATGGAGACTATTGAAGCTCCTTATTGTAATAATACAGGAATCACCATTGATCATCATTATCCTCTGTTCCTACAACCATGGGATACTCCAGGTAGCTCACTAACATATATTCAACTCAAAGGCACTGAGAATTACGCGCTATGGAGTAGATCATTGAAAATTGGTTTAATCGGTAAAAGCAAATTAGGTTTTGTGGACGTAAGATGTACAATGGAGAAATTTGATATATCTCTCACGAATTATAGGGGAAATGTAATGTTATAGTGTTGTCTTGACTCATGAATACTGTAAGTAGCGAGTTGCTTAGTGGAATCGTATACAAGACTAGTGCACACAAGGTCTAGACAGATCTAAAAGACAAGTATGATAAGGTTGATGGACCTAGGATTTTCTACTTGCACAAGGAAATAGCTACACTGTCTCAAGGATTTTCTTCAGTGTCTGCGTATTTTGCTAAGTTGACATATATTTGGGAGGAATATGGTGCTCTTATGCCATGTCCAGGTTGTGATTGCCCAGAATCTAGAATCTAAGCTGAGCATTTTGAATATCAGAGGTTGTTGCAGTTCCTAATGGGACTAAATGAATCATATAGTCAGCCTAGGAGCCAGATTTTAATGATGACCCCAGTTCCAAGTGTCAATAAGGCATACTCGATGGTGATATCAGAAGAGAGTCAGAGGTCTTTGGGAAAGTTCACACAGACTGTTGATTTGTCTGATGGAGTTGCTTTGTTTAGCAATAAGGGAAATGTAAACTCAGGAAACAGTTATAGACCTAGAAAGAACATTTGTATTGTGATTTTTGTAACTACAAAGGGCACACAAGGGACAATTGCTATAAAATACATGGCTATCCCTCAGATTTCAAGATGAGGAAGAAGATCACTGGATATCAACAAAGACCTATGGAAAACTTATCAACACGGGAGATGCAGCAGACACAAGAAAAGCAACCAGCCAATGCAACAACACAGGAGGAATAACAAGCAGGGAATCAATCTACAACAACTACAATGCAAGGGAAAGGAATAACATTCACCCAGGAGCAATATGATCAGATATTGAAGCTGATCAACGAAGACAATTCTGGTAATCAAATGAAGGAGTTTGCAGGTATTGTCAATGCTTTCGTTATGAATGACACAGTAGAGAATAAAGATAAAGAAAATGATACAAATTGGATAGTGGATTCTGGGGCCACCAATCGTATGGTCCATTATAAGAAGTTGTTAAGCAAAGTAAATAGTAATATTACCAGTATAGATACAAAGGTGTACTGGATAAATGGTAAGTTTTTGGATATAGCTTGTACAGGAGAATGAAAAATTGGTGAAGAAGAAGTCATTAAGAAAGTATTGTATGTACCAGGCTTCAAATACAATTTATTGTCAGTTTCAAAACTGACAAAGAACCTAAGATGCTTTGTATCTTTCTATCCTGATTTTTGGATAATGCAGGACCTTCACACTGGGAAGGTGAAGGGGATTGGTAAGGAGCTAGAAGGATTATATAATCTGCAGCAGAAGAAGATTAAGGCAAATGCTGCAGATGTTCAGGTAGCAAATGGTCATGGGAAAGAAGAGGATCTAGGAGTTTGGCATGGCAGACTTGGACATGCTCCTGATAGAGTCGTGAAACAGATTCCCAACATGAATTTCAAGATCGGTAATAGTAGAATAAAGGAATGTAGAATCTGTCCTTTAGCTATACAAGGCAGATTTCCATTCCCTAAGAGTGTAACTAGTATCGATAAACCTTTTCAATTGATACATGTTGATGTATGGGGTTCTTACAAAATATCTACTCATAATGTCTTTAGATTCTTCCTTACTATTGTTGATGACTGTAGTAGGATGGTTTGGATTTATCGGCTTAGAATCAAGAGTGATGTGATTGTATGCTTGAGACAATTCCTTACTCTAATAAAGACACGGTTTGATACAACAGACAAGATTTTGAGAAGTGACAATGGGACTGAGTTCTTTAATTCTGAAGGCAGAAGTCTTTTTCAATCCCTAAGTATAATGCATCAAAGTTCATGTGTGTACACCCCACAACAAAATGGGGTGGTTTAATAAAAACATAGACACATCCTAGAGGTAGCTAGAGAAATAAGACTTCAAGGGCATTTACCACTGAAGTTCTGGGGAGAGTGTGTTCATGTTGCTGTCTATATAATCAACAAACTTCCTTTGTCCGTGTTAGGAGGAAAATCTTCTTTTGAGACATGGAAGATTACCATCTCTACAACATATGAGGACCATAGGCTGCTTATGTTTTGCCAGCTGGATAGGTGGAGGTGATAAGCTGGAAGCCAAATCCACAGCAGCTATTCTGATGGGATATTCTTCTACACAAAAGGGATATAAGCTCTACAATATTTTGACTAACCAGTTTTTTGTTAGCAGGGATATAACTTTTATGGAGCACATATTTCCTTTTCAGTTTCTGAAGGAAGGGAAGCTGCATGTTTATTTAAATGGGGTGGTATCACACACTGATTCTCCTAGCAAGGAGATATCATTTCATGAACCAACACAAACTGCAGGTGCACCAGAAGAGTTGATCTCACCTCATGCATATTCACCTTCAGTTGACTCAAAACAACATTCAGAAGGAGAGAGATTTTCCCCTTAACAAGCATCACCAGCTGATGAACATGTCAACAATCAAGAATATCATGTTGAACCTATACTTCATAGAGGTGAAGAACAATTAAGGAAATCAACCAGAACAGTAAAGGAGCCCATCTGGATGCAGGATTAAATAGCGCAAGGTACCTCCACAAAATATTCTGCCAAGACAGCATGCAGATATCCTCTAGAAGAGTACCTACATCATCAAGCTCTCTCAGTCAACTATCAGAGTTATCTATCCAAATTCATTGCTACTAGAGAACCTCATAGTTATGAATAAGCACTAGTAGATCCTAGTTGGATTGAAGCAATGGATCAAAGAGCTAAATGCCCTCAAAGAAAATGGGACTTGGTAATTAGTTGACTTACCATAAGGCAAAGTACCTATTGGATGCAAATGGGTGTTCAAAATAAAGTACAAGGAAAATGGAGAGATAGAAAGGTTCAAAGCAAGGCTAGTGGAAAAATGCTATAATCAGATAGAATGGCTGGATTATCAAGAAACTTTCTCCCCAGTGGTGAAAATGGTAACAGTAAGGGTTGTTCTGGCATTAGCTGCAGCTCACAAATGGACATTGCATCAAATGGATGTTTATAATACATTCCTTCAGGGGGGTTTATTTGAAGAAGTGTACATGTGCTTACCACAGGGATTTCCTAGCCAGGGGGAGAAAGTGTGTAGGCTACATAAATTCCTATATGGATTGAAACAAACTTCTCGACAGTGGAACTTAAAGTTGACTGAATCACTCATCAACTCAGGTTTCACACAAAGTCATTTTGATTACTCATTGTTTATAGAGAGAATGAACAATGGATTGGTAATCATCCTAGAATATGTGGATGACCTTCTCATCACTGGAAATGATCAACAAATGATCTCAGAAGCAAAGGACATACTGCAGCATAGCTTCAAAATCAAAGACTTGGGAGAATTGAGGTTGTTCCTCTGAATTGAAATAGCAAGGTCAAAGCAGGGAATTTTGATGAATCAAAGGAAATTCGCACTGGAGTTGATTAGTGAACTTGGACTGACAGGATCAAGGCCAGCAAACACACCAATGGAATGCAATGAAAGATTCACTACAGCTGAATATGACAAGCAAAAAAAACTATGAAGGAGATGAGAAACTAAGAGATGCAGGACCCTATCAGAGATTGGTAGGAAAGCTATTGTATCTCACAATGACAAGGTCGGATATATGCTATGCAATTTATGTGCTCAGTCAATTCATGCACTGTCCCAAAAGATCACATATGGATGAAGCAATAGAGTGGTCAAATACATAAAGGGTGCTCCAGGACAAGGGTTGCTGATGAGTTCAAATCAGTCGACCAAGTTAACTGCCTTTTGCGATGTAGACTGGGCATCTTGTCTAGTATCTAGAAGATGAGTAACAGGGTATGTGATGAAGTTAGGGGATTTCTTAGTATCTTGGAAATAAAAAAAATAGTGCACAATATCGAGAAGCTCAGCAGAAGCTGAGTACAGGAGCATGGCAGCTGGTGTCTCAAATTTTCAATGGCTGACTGGACTTTGTAGAATTGGGTGCAAAGATTGATTTGCTAGTCGAGCTGAATTGCGATAGCAAAGTAGCAATTCAAATTTCTGCAAATCCTATATTCCACGAGCGAACAAAACATATTGAAATAGACCTACACTTCATCAGAGAAAAACTACAGCAAGGGATCATAAAGACTAGATATGTAATGTCAAAGGATCAAGAGGCAGATTTGTTTACTAAAGCTCTGGGAAAGTCATAGCATGCATATTTGATGAACAAGCTAGGGATGCTCAATCTGTTCGTACCATCTAGCTTGAGGGGGAGTATCGAAGAAAGTAGCACGTGAGAGGCACACGAGTTAGTTAGTTAGTTATAACTAATTTACGGAAGGTTAGTTAAAGTTAGTTAACAACCTTCCTCCTTATTCTTCTTCTGTTTTTGTTGAATTAGTTGTGTATGGATCAATTAGTGAGTTATATATATAGATGTAAAAAAAATGTAATTAGACTGATTTTCTGGAATGAAAAATCATTTTCTCTCTTCTATAGATTGAGAGCTTTCTTCTAGAATCTTCCATTTCTGCCATTAGAGCTCAAGCTCGAGCTCATCTCTGGTCTTCAATAGTACGATTTCTTTTCCTGTATGGACAGTTACTTCACTGCCCGGGTCACGATTTTTCTTTTTATTTTTTCATAAATTGCCCTTTTAGCTTCATTATTGCTCAAGTTACCAGTATTTTTCCCTTTTGACTTCTTACATAACAAACTTTAATTATTTAGCTCAATTGGTCATATTTCAACCTTCAAAATACCTAAAAACACACCAAAGTATGGGTAAAACATATCAAATTATATGTAAATCTAGCATATTATCTGTGGTCTTCAGCTGTGTTATCCAAACAATACCCGGAAATAACAAAATTCGGGTGGGCGAATTTCTACAGGAAAATATGTCCCAAAAAAAATAAACGGATAGGGGATGTGACAAAACTCATATATTTATAACACACATTTTAAGGGTTACAACTCTTTTCCAGAACCTAGTGGATTTTTTTTCCACCAAGAAAAGAATTTTCTTTATTACCTAATTATTCAGACATAAAAGGAACCATAAAATTTAATTGATGAGTGATAAAGGGTGAAAAGTGCATGTTTTGAGTATGTTTATATATTATTTCTTATGTGAGTTATAGGAGATCACATGATTTTATAAGTGAAAATATGCTCACGGTGTCTCTTATGTGTAGGAACAATCTTATGAGGAAAATGATCAAATAGGAGAAAAATAGTTGAAGAAAGAGCCGAAGAGAAAAGTCTCGGACAACGAAGTGAGGTTCACTTCGCCAGACCGGGACCGGAGCAGAAACCATCAGCTTTTCCAATTCGAATTAAAAGAAGGAAAATCTGCCCCATACAGACCCTAGTCCCTATAAATACATCCTAAAAACTGATTTTAAGGAGCGACTATACTTTGGAGAGGTGATAACACACTTGGAGTAAGGTGAAGGATTCAACTTCACGTTTTTCCCTCTTTCTTTATCTATTTCCATTATTGGTTATAAATTTTACTATTTAGTTTTGCATACTATTATGAATAGCTAATTTATTATCTAAGGTTTTGTTGGAACCTCTTGGATGATGGATTCTTGTTACGTTTTTATATAATTGAGCATGTGAATTTTTGTACTTGTTTAACTACGTGCTTATTTCAGTTGATTGAAGAGGTCTCAATTGACTGTGCCTATTTAGTATGTATTGCTGGGAAACAGGTACATATTTAGGTAGTTGTTGAACAACATCACTCCTAATGTATATGAGGAATCAATACGGAGGATTTAAAGGTGGTATTAGGAATAACGAAACTTTGGTGCGATCTTAGTGAGTGATTAATTAGTGCCAGTGTTGCGGCCAAATGCACATGCAAGTATAAGCAGTCGTCAAGTAACAAAGTGATAAGATAGAGTGTCGAACCCACGAGGACTTGTGATTAACTATTAAATAAATTAGACTATCTTAATTGTCTAAACAAGAGTTAAACCTATAAGTATATGACTCTGATCTAATTAAACTAAAAAAATAAATAATGAACTATGAACAACGGAAGTGTAGATTTTTATGTTATCAATGTAATGAAAATGATCCAGGGTTATGGGGTGTCTAACATTCCTATTGTATTTTTTTAATTGAATTGACTAACTAATTCAACTAGCTTATTGGTTGACAGGGTTAATATTGCTCATAAGAATCTATCGAGTTCTGAGTTGCCTATTCAACCTAACCTTACGCCTATATGTCTATAGAGTTACAACTATCAAGAACGCATTTATAATTTCTGTACATCAACCATGCAAGGCAATTAGGTCTATGTCTATCCTAACCGAGAATCTACTCCGTGATGGCGCAGGTTTAAAACTTGCTCTACTCAATCCTATGTGCAATCTAGAACTCCCACTTTCGAGTTCAATTCAGGGTTTGTAGATAGTATTCAATTGGTTATCAAGCAAGCAAATAATTAAGCGCGAGATTGAATAAATAAACCAATATGATAAATCAAGAAAGAAAAATCAATATTCGAATAACAATAGTCATGAAAGAACAACAACCCTAAAACGTGAAGTTTAGCTCCACATAGACATGCTATCCAATTAACAAATCATATAAAGAAACATAAAAATTACTAAGTTGGCGGAAAATGATGAAATCCGTCCTCCACGGCGGATCCTTGCTCTCCCTCGGTTGAACCCCCTTCAAAAAGTTTGGTTTTATGCCCTAAAAGAGGCGTTTTTGACTTATATATTGCGTACAAAAGTCGTGAGCCAAAGTTTCCCTTTTCCTTTACCGAATCAACTTCAGGGATTGATACTGGGGTGGATTCTTAGCGTCCGCCTCAACTTTAACTTCTCAGCATCGCATGCTGGGGTGGATGCTTCGAATCCACTCTCTGTTCCTCCATCCCTGTTGTGCCCAGGTGCAGATGCTAAGGTGGATGCCTTCTCCCGAATTCACTGCTAAGGGTGAACCAACTAGACTTTTTTGCAAGGTTGGATGCGACGCATCCACCCTCTTCTCCTATAGCCGGAGAATCTTTTCTTCATATTTTTGCACTCCAAAAATCCTAAATAATCGCATACAACTTAATTAGTCTTAAAACCAATAATTAACGCATGTTGGGGATTCTAAACACCAAATAGTACCAAAAAGCGGTTAAAACATGGGTAAAATAATATTAAAACATATAGAAATATGCCCACATCACCACCTCACACTTAAACCATTGTTCGTCCTCGAACAAACTATCACTATAGTAGACTAAACAAAATTAAGCTCCTATCATTCAAAGCACACCACACCTATGACCATGGTTGATTGCAACAATTAAACTCTAGCATATGCATTCAACACACACTTCCCTTTAACTTATGCCATACTTCAAAAATATTCTAAACAAACGCAACATGCTCTTAACAATCTTTTCCTCAAAACCCGACTTGATGTCATAATGCAATCATGGCTCGAACACCCAACATCATAAAGAAGTCTAATAACGTAACCATCCCTCGTGAAACCATGTTCCCTCAAAACAAAATCAAGGAGAGTGAGTTGAATCTACACATTCGAATCTCATGATCAAATACAATTTAAGGACCTCACATATATCAAAGAAATCGTTCACTCTCGCAAAGAAGTCACATGCACGCAATTGGTACCATAGGCTTGCCCATAACGTAAACCTCTACTAATGTAGGCTCGCTCAATTTAAAATCAATTAGGACTTTTTCATGGTTATAATGTGGGCTAAGGGACGGGTAGGATATATTTTAGGAATAGTGGCTAATCCTCCTAAATATTTTAACACATCACATGATAAACCTTAAGCACATTTTCTTCAACACCATATCAATTTCACAAACAAGATCACACTCCAAAAATATTCCTTCTTTCTTTAAGCACTACCTTAATTTACATTCCACTAGCAAGAACAAGACAATAATTTATTCATCTATATTGTTTCAACTATTCTTTTCGCTAGTGGCGTATTATTTACAAATAAGTGCACCTTTCTCCCTTTCATGGGTTCCACCGGAAAACCACCCCACTTTCCCTCCTTACTTCTTTAGCGCTCATTTTATAATTTAAGTGCTTTAAGAGGTAAAAGGATAAAAAAAGTATCAATTAAGAACAAAAAGGATATAGGCTTGTAATGTGGGTGCAAAATAAAAGTCTATAGGCTCAAAAAATTTAACTAAGGATAGATTATATTTGTGATAAGCAATTAAGCTCAAAAAGATCAAAGAAAGCCTAAAATCATTTTCCAAATCGAGCATCAGCTAAAATTTCGCTTCAACTCACATATCGGGCAAGTTCTTGACACAAGTACAATACATGGACTACACAAAAATTCTCACTTTACACATGGTACATGATTCATTAAGGACGGTCTCATTCTGACTCTCAAATTGATTCAAGTATTCACAAAACCACGAGATATTAAGCACAAAGTGAACACAAGTCAAGAAAGTGAGAAATAAGCGTCACAAGACATGCAATCCAAATACACAAGGCAACATGAACGACTTTAACACATAGGGAAGATTCTACACATGCCAAAGCCTAAATATGCTACTATTAGACTGTCACGACCCAAATTCCCTCTGTTGGGTGTCGTGATGGAACCTAGTCTTAGGGTCATCCTAACATTAACGGAAGCAACAATATTTAACCAACATCTGGCAATTACAAAATAGACAACTCTTTACAAATCCCAAAATCGGTCCTACAAGTCATAAGCTCCATTGAGTTACTAGGAGGTCTACAAATACAATTGTTTTGAAATAAGGACAAATAGTATAAACACAACATTAGAAAGTGACTCCGAAGCCTGCGAACGCAGCAACATGTTTACCTTGAGTCCCCACAGCAAAATCCATACAACTAGCTAATGATTGACTTATTCTGAAATACTTGCATCTGCACAAAAATGTGCAGAAGCATAGTATGAGTACACCACATCCAGTAAGTATCAAGACTAACCTCGGTGAAGTAGTGACGAGGAACAGTCAAGACACCTACTGGACTAAATAACCCGAGCGAGTAAAAATGTAGAACTAACATAATAAAATATCTCTATAAAGATACACACAATGACGACGATAATATGGCACTTGCAATAAGAAATAGAAACAACAATTAGCAACGAAACACAACAAGTAATTACACAGTAGAGTAAGTTGACATAGTTTAAATCCGGTGAACACAATTAAAAGAAGAGCAGGTAGAAACTAGACGAAAATAATGACTTCCACATCAAGTTTAATCCAATAATCTTGTCACGACCCAAAATCCACTAAGGACATGACGGCACCGGACACCACCGTCAGGCAAGCCAATCATTAATTAGTTGAGATAAATTCCTGTTTTAACATTTATGAAAAACATTACCTTTCATTTTATTACATAGTAACTAAATAAAAGCCCGTTAAGTAAATACACTGGCTTAAATATTCCATTTTAGCAATTATATCCCAAACACACTCCAGAACCCGGTGTCACGAGTACATGAGCAATTTCTAATAATTTATACAATCATCACAAAGCTTGTCCAAAATAAAAATTGGACAAGGAATTTAAAATGAAAATAAATACAGTACGAGGGAGACTCTGTCAGTTGCGGATCGCCTCCGGATGGTGCAGCTCGCCTAAGTCTCCAAACCAGCCATGTCATTATGAAAGTACCTGTGCAATAAAAAAATGTACAACAAGTGTAGCATGAGTACAAAAACAATGTGTACTCAGTAAGTTGCCCGCCTAGCCTCAGAGAAGTAGTGACGAGAGGTCGAGTTAGACACTCACTAAGGTCTAGCAAATTAATTTAATAGCATATGATGAACACGGTAGACATGTAAAGGTACTAAAGCAACAACTATATAAGGCTTTGAAATCCAAGTAAATACTGGAAGTAAACAAACAGTTACCACTTCCTCATTTCCCCCAAATATCTTAAATAAATAATTTCCTCTTTGTTTTCCCCAAATTTCTTTAAAAAACAATTACTTCCTTATTTCCCCCCAAAAATCTTATCACTTCAAAATATATGAAAAATATTTAACAACTTAGCATGCGCATACGTGATAAGGAAAACCGGCCTGAGCCATCATAATAATCATCTCTGTGCACTGCCGAGGGTCGACCGACTCGTACCATAAGTGCACCTTTCAATAAAATAATCATATTTATGCACTGCCGAGGGTCAAACGACCCGAACCATAAGTGCATTTTTCAATCCGCCGTGGCGTACGGCCTGCTCCCATGAGAGTGGGGGAAATAACACTCCGCTCACGGAATGCAAATTGCGAAGCGGTCAGATGAAGTTATGCACAAGCAACAGTCCACCCCGAATACGTCGGGAAAACAAGTACTCAAATAAATGACAGATTTCTCTTTTAAAAACCACAAAATAGTATTTAAATCCTTTCTCGAAATTCATTTACCAAGTTTAATAATATTCAATAATATCACCTTATCAGTTATACAATTATCCACGAAGGAAATAAATTCTCTTTCTAGCTGATTAAGAAAATGAACTCTAGTCTTCCTTAGATATTCCATTACGATTTCGATTATATTAGCAGTCTAATATTACAGGAAGGATCACAGGTACAACAGGTAAGACATGCTAGTGGGTCCTAGACTACCTGGACATGGAATAATAGTAGCTACATACGGACTCCCGTCACCTCGTGCGTATGTAGTCCTGCAGATAATAGCACATACTAAATTAGTTCACCTAGGGGGACAATTCCCCCTCACAAAGTTAGAAAGGAGACTTACCTCGATCCGAGTCCCATAACCGGCTTCCAAGCCCTTCCGATGACTCCAATGTATGTAGAACGCCCCAAAACTACCAAATAATGGGCAAAGCAATGAAAATTCATCCTAATACTTGCAACAAATCCAAATTATATACTTTCCCAACTCCGCTCGGTGAACTGACCAAAATGCTCTCGGGCCCACGTGCCCGAAATCCGAAACTTTACGAAGACATATTCTACCCATAGACTTATTAACTCAAATATACAATTTACTCTAAATTCCATGCTCAAATTCGTGGTTAAAATCAAAATAAAAATTTCTAGGTTTCTTTAAGATTTTCCCCAATTTTCCTACAAATTATCATGTATAATTCCATGCAATAACCTTGTATTTAATTTAGAAACATGAAGGAATTACTTAACTTGTGATCCTTGACGAAAACCCTCTCTTGAAGCTCCTTAAAAATCGCCCAAACCAAAAGAAATGGAAGGAAATGACCAACAAATCTCGGTTTAAAACATTCTACCCATGCCATTTTCCGCACCTGCGATCCAACTCTCGCACCTGCAATTCCGCATGTGCGACCAAACCTCCGCACCTGCCGCTTTCCTCAGCTCAAGACAACTTCGCATCTGCTCCCCATAGCCCGCATCTGCGACTTCGCAGGTGCGGAAATATCATCGCACCTGCGCTCCCAGCTAGACCACCACTTCTTCGCACCTACGGCGCCACAGCCGCACCTGCGGCCCAAGCCTCACAGGTGCGGTCACACCAGATGACAGCAATTCCAACTTTCTTCTAACTTCAAATGTTGATCCGTTAATCACCTGGAATCTACTCGAGGCCCCCGGGACCCTGTCCAATTATACTAATATGTTCCAAAACATAATACGGACTTGTCCGAGGCCTCACATCACATCAAACAACATCGAAACTACGAATCGCGCCCAAATCCCAACTTTATGAACTTAGAAATTTCCAACTTCTACATCCGATGTCGAAACCTATCAAATCACGTCCGATTGACCCCAAATTTTGCACACAATTCATATTCGACATTACAGACCTGCTCCAACTTCCGGAATAGCATTCCGACCCCGATATCAAAATTCCCACTTCCGACCGGATTTCTCAAAAACCTTCAAATTTCTATCTTTAGCCAAATGACTGCAAAATGACCTACGAACATCCGAATTCACTTCCGATCGCGCTCCCAACTCCAGAATCACCATAAGAAGCTATTCCCAGATTCGGAATCCCAAACGAACATCAATAACACCGAAATGCCTTACAGCCCAAACTTAGGAAATTCCTTCAAAAATGCTGACTTCCACAATATACGCCGAAACGCTCCCGGGTTATCCAAAACCCAATCCGGACATACGCCCAAGTCCGAAATCATCATACGAAGTTGCAGGAACCTTCAAATCTTGATTCGGAGGTTGTTTACTCAATATTCCAATCTTAGTCCATTTCTCCAACTTATGGCTTCTGAAATGAGAATTTTCTTTCCAAATCAACTCTAAACTTCCCGAAATTCAATTTCGACCATGCCTACAAGTCATAATACCTGAAACGGAGCTGCTCATGACCCCAAAATGCTGAACTACCCACTAGAGCTCAAACGACCGGTCGAGTCATTATATTCTCCCCCACTTAAACAGACGTTCGTCCTCGAACGTGCCAAGAAATGCTCTGGAGTTATCTGAAATCAGTGTTTAACACCTCGAGCACCTGCCCGTGCTACCACAACCCAGTTGAGTACATTAGCTTGATCAAATCTGAAGATTTCTTCTTTTCTCCATATAATAAGCTCAGAACCTAGTTCCAACACCTGAAATTTCTCTGCAGCCTAGTTCCATTATATAAACACTGTATCAACTACCATACGCTATACCAGAACATGACTGCATACCTTCGCTGAATTAGCACCATGCACCGCATCCCAAAATCCCATGAATCTGATGCTCCCAAGGCACCTTATGACATATATATACATCCTGCTATAATACTGGCGATACCACCACAACGGAGGAGACGGGTAGAAATTCATAACCAACTGTAGAGTTAACAAATCATTGAATATCTCATCTTGACTAGAATCATCACCTCATTATGAATCAAACATTGGAAATTGTCCTTCAATGTATTTCACATAACCTTATCGCACTTATCCCCGATTCAATAATCTCGTCTCGCGCAGTATGAACTGCTCAGACAACAAATCGCCCCAACATGACCAACGGTCTCACATGACACCACAACGCCATTAGGCCATAACTCGAACATGATACATGAAGAAATGACTTAGGAAAAGACCTCCCTACTCACATAACTTATTATGAACTCTTCTCAGAATATAGAAAGCAAAACACGAGAAAACAAATATAGGAATCTTACTCATCATCATACTGTTGCGGCGTGCAACCCGATCCAAATAACATACCCATGGCGGCGTGCCACATGATCCCATCATAAAATTCACATAAGGAAATATACACGGAGTTCAATTGCTCTCTATTACAAATTACTGAATATCGATCATAAGCACGCTAAGTGCATAATACCATCCAGGGGAGACTAATAAGGCCACATGCTACAAAACTTAAGCACAACTGAGGTACGATATATATACTCTGAATCTCAAGAGCTCTCCGGCTCGCATAACATCATCACTACACAGAGACTCAACACATAGGGATCTATTAAGCCGTTTCCCAACTCACACGACACAATCACAACATTACATGAATTTGACGAAGACGGAACAACACCTGATATCCCAACACTCCTCCTTGAGGAGCGCTATACTGAAATGAACATATCTTCCCCACATGAAGACCATAATCATATTTAAATCCATCCACAAACATCGAGCCTACCCTTCTCGCACCAAACTAAGCTAATAGCTTTACCTGGGTCCATATTAACCCACTTTCTCTCATAATGCGCGAGAACAACCATCATAGCCGGGACAAGCACCCCACCATCCACAACCTAATGAACCGAACGCCTTCCAGGCATAAATTCTCAAATAAGCAATATTGCACTTCTTTAAACTCAGTCCAAATCTTCAATCCATTAAGTGACTACATGTCATACTTATACAATCTTCTCGTGGTTAAGCTCCCACGACCTTCCACACTAGGTAACAAGTCTGCACATCCGCATCACCAACCACACTAATACTGCACAACACGTCAAGAACCCACGACCAGGGTACAAAGCCCCTTTTTCACCGAATAACGATCTTGGTTACACTGAAGATAACACCAGCTAACTCTGGACTCTCAAATCACTTTTTCTTGCTCATCCAAGCTCATGACATCCTTGCTAACACCGAACCACAAATCTCGATTCTTACTCCCAGTTACATACTGCTCACCGAACCTCACGTGCCAATATGAGATAGCGCGAGAATTTCATCACAACTTCTGATCCACCAATCGGGTGAGCACTTCATCACATAGAACCCTTTTACTTAACTCAATTCAAGAGGACCATCACAACACTCGAGTGAATTCTCACAATCACCCAACATGCAAATCCTTAAGTAGCGGTCTATACCACCATAACCCTTCCGGGATCCGCCTAGACCTGACAGGCCATAATAATTGAATGCTTCCAAATAAAAATCTATTTCGACGGTTGACATACCTCGTATACACCGGCACAAATCACATGCATAACTTTAATCACATCGAAGGAACTGATCACTACCGAAAATGTGCCATTTCAACCATGGGTAATCAATCTATCTTCTTTTAATCATCTTCAATTGCCTCAGGAATAATAGTAACTTCCTCCAACTCGTAGCAAACTCATCCAGAGTGGCCTTGATTTACGAGACCATGTTGCCTGAATCCCGTAACCCATCTCGTACCCTCCTGATAGTCTTTCTACAATCCGGAGTTCATTTCTCTCACTCCCCCAATACTATCCTGCATGCTGAAAATAACATAGAACCCCGACCATCTTCTTTTTTTCCCCTCAGAATTCACTCTGCAAAAGCTCGATTCTCGATCATACTGATGCCTGAAACGCCTAAATGCCGCATTCTTAATTTTTGAATTCACTAGGACCGCTATTGGGAGTCACCCACTCTGACTGGTCCCGAATACAATCAACTCCAAGGCTCTCCTAGCACAAGAACACCCTTTTCAATGAAGCACGTGACCGAGTCACTATCCTTACAACTCGCCTATTCCTTAAACATAAATTCTGAATCTTCCAAAGCCTAACCCCGGTCTGACAGGGCCAACTTTTGCACACATTCATCAAATCCAACGCAAAATCACCATTTTACTCCTTTCCCTTAGCGGTGATAACTTGCCGACACGCCGATAATCCGCAACCCCATGAGAAGACAATCCTACTAACCAAATATAGATGGTGGGACTCCCCCACTTAGCCCGAAGCTACTCCTTGCACCACTCTAGACCCTGCCGAGATCCTTTCTCATTTGTTAACATGATCTTGCTCAACCAATCCGTCCAATCCTTCCGAATTCTCTTGCTAACACTCCCTAAATACTCAAATTCTCTAGCATCATTCACACATTCTGCCTCCTACCGAATAGCCACTAGAATCCCTCGCAGAAACTTGCCAACCATGCCATCGCTAACCTATTCACAGGAGATAACCCACATGTGGAAATCACCCGCGGACACCTCCCAACAACGCTGAAATGCACGCTCTCTGCGACATCAACACCCCACCCTACGCCCTGCTTCATTTACCAACTTTACTAGTCCGTCCGCTCCTCATGGACATCTACTAAATGCGTGTCAATATCTTCAAATTCCAAGCTATGTTTCCGCTCCCCCACTTTGCGACTGCTTGACTTCCGCTTCTTACACCTGGCCTCCTAGAAATGGAACCGCAGCCTAGCCTCAATTCAATACCATTATCTGCCAACCGTATTCTTCAATACTCCTTCACCATACTCTGGCCCCATGCACCCGAAGAAACCATGGCACTGACGAACTTAACACATTCCATTCGATCAAGGACGACGATAACACGTCACAGGTGAATACTCCACCTTACTTAAAACACCAAATCTTACTACTTTATCGATCCAAAACCTAGCCATTCATAATCCAAATTCCTCAAAGTTCTCAGAAACACAACAACCGAACTGAAACAACATAATATTCTTCTGCAGGGCAACAACAATAGCCCCAACCAACTACACATGGAAAACATGTCGCACCATATCCGTAGCACCATATCAATTCCTCAAATTCCCGATTCGTGGCAAGCGTTTCGCGACGCGTAAGATTGAGTAGGAATAACTTAGGTATAAGCCTTAAAGGAATCAAATCGCACGATGAGGAATCAAGAAAGGAAGTAATCATAACAGCCCTGTAGCCTCTCGAACATAAGTACAGACGTCTCCGTAACAAGACTCTACTAGACTTGCTCATGACTCGTGAGACCTACGGGAACCTAGCGCTATAATACCATGTTGTCATGACCCAAAATCCACTAAGGACGTGACGGCGCCGGACACCACTGTCAGGAAAGCCAATCATTAATTAGTTGAGATAAATTCTTGTTTTAACATTTATGAAAAATATTACCTTTCACTTTATTATATAGTAACTAAATAAAAGTTCGTTAAGTAAATACAATGGTTTACATATTCCATTTTAGCAATAATATCCCAAACAAACCCCAGAACCTGATGTCACGAGTACATGAGCAATTTCTAAGAATTTATACAATCATCACAAAGCTTGTCCGAAATACAAATTGCACAAGGAATTTAAAATGAAAATAAATGCAGTACGAGGGAGACTCTGTCAGCTGCGGATCGCCTCCGGATGGTGCAGATCGCCTAAGTCTCCAAACCAGCCATGTCACTATGAAAGTACATGTGCAATAAAAAATGCACAACAAGTGTAGCATGAGTACAAAAACAACGTGTACTCAGTAAGTCGCCTGCCTAACCTCAGAAAGGTAGTGACGAGACGTCAAATTAGACACTCACTAAGGTCCAACAAATTAATTTAACAACATATGATGAACACGGTAGGCATGTAAAGGTAGTAAAGCAGCAAATATATAAGGCACTAAAATCCAAGTAAATACTAGAAGTAAACAAACAGTTACCACTTTCTCATTTCCCCCAAATATCTTAAATAAATAATTTCCTCTTTGTTTTCCCCCAAATATCTTAAATAAGCAATTACTTCCTTATTTTCCCCAAATTCTTATCATTTCAAAATCCATGAAAAACATTTAACAACTTAGCATGCGCATACGGGATAAGGACAACCGTCCTGAGCCATCATAATAATCATCTCTGTGCACTACCGAGGGTCGAACGACCCTTACCATAAGTTCACCTTTCAATAAAATAATCATGTCTATGCACTGCCGAAGGTCGAACGGCCCGAACCATAAGTACATTTTTCAATCCGTTGTGGCGTACGGCCCGCTCCCGTGAGAGTGGGGGAAATAACACTGCGCTCGCGGAATATAAATTTTGAAGCGGTCACATGCAGTCATGCATAATCAACAGTCCACCCTGAATACGTCAGGAAAACAAGTACTCAAGTAAATGACAGATTTCTCTTTTAAAAACCACAAAATTGTATTTAAATCCTTTCTCGAAATTCATTTGCCAAGTTTAATAATATTCAATAATATCACCTTATCAGGTATACAATTATCCACGGAGGAAATAAATTCTCTTTCTAGCTGATTAAGAAAATGAACTCTAGTCTTCCTTAGATATTCCATTACGATTTCGATTATATTAGCAGTCTAATATTACAGGCAGGATCACAGGTACAACAGGTAAGACATGCTAGTGGGTCCTAGACTACCCACACATGGCGTAATAGTAGCTACGTGCGGACTCCCGTCACCTCGTGCATACGTAGCCCCCACAGATAATAGCACATACTAAATTAGTTCACCTAGGGGGACAATTCCTCCTCACAAAGTTAGAAAGAAGACTTACCTCGCTCCGAGTCCCGTAACCGGCTTCCAAGCCCTTCCGACGACTCCAATGGATGCACAACACCCCAAAACTACCAAATAACGAGCAAAGCAATGAAAATTCATCCTAATAATTGCAACAAATTCTAATCATATACTTTCCCAACTCTGCTCAGTGAATTGACCAAAATGCCCTCGGGCCCACGTGCCCGGAATTCGAAATTTCTCGAAGACATATTCTACCAATAGCCTTATTTACTCAAATATACAATTTACTCTAAATTCCATGCTCAAATTCGTGGTTAAAATCAAAATACAAATTTCTAGGTATCTTTAAGATTTTTCCCGGTTTTCCTACAAATTCTCATGTATAATTCCATGCAATAACCTTGTATTTAACTTAGAAACATGAAGGAATTACTTACCTTGTGATCCTTGACGTAAACCCTCTCTTGAAGCTCCTCAAAAATCGTCCATACCAAAAGAAATGGAAGGAAATGACCAACAAATCTTGGTTTTAAAACATTCTGCCCAGGACATTGTCCGCACATGCGATCCAACTCTCGCACCTGCGATTCCGCAGGTGCGACCAAACCTCCGCACTTGCGGCTTTCCTCAGCTCAAGCCAACTTTGCACCTGCGCCCCATAGCCCGCATGTGCGAGTTCGCAGGTGCAGAAATATCATTGCACCTGCGCTCCCAGCCAGACCACCACTCCTTCGCACTTGCGGCGCCACAGCCGCACCTGCGGCCCAAGCCTCGCAGGTGCAGTCACACCAGATGACATCAATTCCAGCCTTCTTCAACTTTAAATATTGATCCATTAATCACCCGGAATCCACCCAAGGCCCCCGGGACCTCGTCCAATTATACCAACCTGTTCCAAAACATAATACATAATTGATCGAGGCCTCAAATCACATCAAACAACACGGAAACTATGAATCGCACCCAAATCCCAACTTTATGAACTTAGAAATTTCCAACTTCTACATCTGATGCCGAAACCTATCAAATCACGTTCGATTGACCCCAAATTTTGCACACAAGTAATATTCGACATTACGGACTTGCTCCAACTTCCGGAATCACATTCCGACCCCGATATCAAAATTCCCACTTCCGACCGGATTTCTCAAAAACCTTCAAATTTCTATCTTTAGCCAAATGACTTCAAAATGACCTACGGACATTCGAATTCACTTTCGATCGCGCTCCCAACTCCAGAATTACATACGAAGCTATTACCAGACTCAGAATCCCAAACGAACATCAATAACACTGAAATGCCTTACAGCCCAAACTTAGGAAATTCCTTCAAAAATGCTGACTTCCACAATATATGCCGAAACGCTCCCGGGTTATCCAAAACCCGATCCAGACATACGCCCAAGTACAAAATCATCATACGAACCTGTAGGAACCTTCAAATCATGATTCGGAGATCGTTGACTCAATATTCCAATCTTAGTCCACTTCTCCAACTTAAGGCTTCTGGAATGAGAATTTTCTTTCCAATTCAACTCTAAACTTCCCGAAATTAAGTTCCGACCACGCCTACAAGTCATAATACCTGAACAACATGCTAGAGCTCAAAACGACCGGTCGGATCGTTACAAATCTCTACGAGGTACCGAACCTCAAAATATTCACAATTCACGAGTCCCAATTTGTGAACCCTAAACACCTGGCATCTTGTGCCTTCATTACACCTAATAACTGCACGGACGATGCATATTCCAATAGAACCCCTCTAATGTAGAGGCAAATAGATGAGAGTGTATAGAAATGATCAATACCATCGATGTCCATTTTCTTGTATCGTTAGGGGTGATTAACTACGTGTATGCTTGTGCCTATGGGTGTTCATGGTTCGTTTTTCCCCCAAAAAACACTAAACCAAGTAAGTCGGTTTTTCAAATATTGAAACCAAACCAAACCAATTAAGTTGATTTTTATTGATTCGATTTTTAGTGATTTTTAAGTTTTTTCGGTTATTCATTGGGTTTTTTCTTCATTATGAGACATACACTATCAAAATGATATTCCGGCGACTACAATTTTAACGTAACATTATCAAATCAAATAGTGATGAATAATTAAAGTACTCAATTAAAAATAGGTAATTTTTAACATGAAATAAATTCTTGTACTTAGCAAAGATAACTACCAATAAAACTAAAATGTAAAAGCAAAGAATTAGATTATTATAATAGCAAAGAACTAGACTAAAAATATAAATGACTAATATGTACCATAAAATTCTAGAATTTTTATATTAAAATATACATATATATAGGTGAAATAATAAGTTTAAATAGCTACTTTTATAGTCGGTTTGGTTTGGTAATGTTTTGATTAAAACCAAAACCAAACCAAATTTGTTTGGTTTTTTAAAATTCAAAACAAAAACCAAATCAAACCTAAAAAGTATCATTTTTTTTGGTCGGTTTGATTCGACTTTTTGGGTTTTTATGAATACCCCTACTTATGCCAGTGTTCTATCACACTTCAGACCAACTAATAAGAATAGAAACAATGAATGACACATAAGAAACGATCACCGCAAAATGAACACGGTATAACTAACACAGGGTAGGCACACCAATACACAAATACGAACAATAACAATACCCCTAGGCCATCACAAGTCATCACAATCAATCCCCGACATAGCCCACATTTTCTCACCACATGCGCAATAATAAAGATAATTCCTGCCTTGTCTCGTCAGACATGCATAGTAATGTTCCCACCTTGTCTCGCCACATGCGCAACCCACATATATAGTCCGCCTTGTCACGCCGCATGTGCAAATATCAATAGTAACAATAGCACGGTAGAAACCTCGTGCAACACAATAACATCCGCACGGCAGAAACCACATGCATCACAATAACAACCGCACTACAGAAACCTCGTGCTTCACAATAACAACCGCACAGAAGAAACCTCGTGCATCACAACAACAACCGCATGGTAGAAACCTCGTGCATCACAACAGCAACAATAACAACAACAATGACAATAACACAAGAGTACGACAAATAAATCAACTCAAAAATTCCAAAACTCAAAGAAACAGAAGAAACGAACTCACAAGGAAATACACAATAGAAAATAACGATACCACCTAGCAATAGCTCAACAAGGAAGAGATATTGTGTAGCAATGACCTCCACATAAGTGCAATTAAACAATAAGGGAGATATCACGAGTCGATAATCCAAATAAGGATAAGGCAACTATGATAAAGGATAACCGGCTTCATTTTGGATTTAGCACTCACGAAAGAGGCAAAACAATTACAATTAAGGATAAGCAACGGAAAGGATAATCATGGCCTCAATT
The DNA here is from genome assembly GCA_005239525.1 of Nicotiana knightiana. Classification (NCBI taxonomy): domain Eukaryota; kingdom Viridiplantae; phylum Streptophyta; class Magnoliopsida; order Solanales; family Solanaceae; genus Nicotiana; species Nicotiana knightiana. Next base: position 91,589 of record ML379574.1, read on the forward strand.
AAGTATAAACAATTACAGAAGACATAATAATAATTTCAAATAAAGATAAGCAGTTAGGAAAGGATAGCATGGCAATCGAAGTGGCAACAACTTCAGTTAAGGCACACAAGAGTCAAATAGGCAATAAGAGTGGAACATGAAGTAACTAATTCCAAATAAAATACGTAGAGATGAAACTAGTAAATGAGAAAAACTTAACATAATAAAACAACTTCACATCTAATGAACATAAGAGCCTATGAGCCCTAAAAGGTCAATTTCCACAAATATGCCCGCGCACGTACTCATCATCTCGCGTACATGGACTTTACATGATACAATTAGCATAAAAGAGTCAAATACTAAGGGTTCCCCCACACAAGGTCAGGTGAGATACTTACCTCAAAGCAGACAGACCTGTACACTAAAATGAACTTCTCGGGTGAAATAACCTCCGGACGGCTCAAGACTAGCCAAAAAAACTTCAAAGTATAAATAAAACTCATAAAAAGACTGTTGCGGATAATAAAGCTTCAATCTTTATCAAAAACTCAAAATCAACCCAAAAGTCGACCCCCGAGCCCGCACCTCGAAACCGACAAATTTCACAACATCCGAACACCCATTCTGATACGAGTTCAACCATACCATAATTATCAAATTCTGATATCAATTCGTCCCTCAAATCATCATTTTACATTTTGAAAATTTTCTTCAAAATTCCCATTTTTCCTCAACTCAAAACATTAAGTAAATGATAAAAATAAATATAGAATCATGGAATATAATAAATTCTAGGTGAAGAACACTTATCCAATTGATTTTCTTGAAAAAACCACAAAGAATCGCTCAAAATCGAGCTTTAGAACTCCAAAAATGTTTAAAATGGCTAACTATCGGAATATAGTACTTTTATATTCTGCCAATTGATTACTACATCGTGAGCGCGGAAAAAGAGATGTGATCGCGAAGAAGGAAAGGTCCACTTCCAGCAAGTGTATTACGCGATCGCGGATAAGGACACACGATCACGAAGAAGAAAAGCACTAATGCCCCCAAGAACGTCCTACGCGGTCGCAAAATGGCGAATGCGATCGCGAAAGGGAACCGGCTGGGCCTATGTTACGTGAACGCGGAAACATAAGCGCGAACACATTGAAGGGGAAAGCAGACTTATCGTGAACAAAAGCATGCAAACGCGAAGAACAAATAATTCATCCTGCAAAATTACACTACGCGAACACGGAGGAATTGACGTGAATGCGATTAAGGAAACCAGACACCAGCAGTTCAGCAGTCCAAAAATAGAAGGAAATGGCCCGTCTAAACACACCAACAAGTTCTATATCCTAACACGGACTCAATCGAGGTCTCAAATCACATCAAACAACATCGAAACTATGAATCGAACTCATGAACTTTCAAATCTTCCAACTTCTAAATCTCGTGCTGAAACCTATCAAATCAACCCAGAATGACGTCAAATTTTTCAAGCAAGTCCCAAATAACATAACTGAGCGGTTCCAACTCTTGGAATCACATTCCAACCAGATATCACTGAAGTCAACTCTTGGTCAAACCTCTCAACCTTCCAAAACTTCAACTTTTCCAACTTTCGTCGAAATGCTTCAAATTACCCTACGGACCTCCGAATCCAAATCCGGGTGCACGCCTAAGTCCAAAATCATCATACAAAGATGTTGAATTCATCAAAATCCCATTAGGAGTCGTTCACACAAAAGTCAATTTTCGGTCAACTTTTACCGCTTAAGCTTCCAAAACTAGAATCCTTCTTCCAAATTGATTCTAAATTAGCCGGTAATTGAACTCGATCACGCACGAAATTCATAACACATAATACAAAGTTGTTCAAGACCTTATGCTGCCGAACCAGAATTTAATTCTCAAAATGATCGGCCGGGTCATTACACAGACAAGTCAAATTTGCCTAGACTCATCTTTCTTCCTCCATTTATTTCCTACATCCTACTCTAAAAATAAAAAAATTACTACCCGGTTCAAGCTACATCCTATAGAAAAGAATCAAGACACAAAGAAAACTCACGGGAAATTATTACTACCTAACGAAAACTAAAAGAGAAGTTTTTTTGTTTTTCTATTTTAAATTTTTTTGCACTTTTTATTAGAATTTAATCCCTCAAAAAAACTGTCTAGTAGATCCATCATTGGAAAAAGTCTATTTTCTTAATATTTGATTTTTCTGATTTTATTTTTATTTTTAAATTAAGATACAAAAACTACTACCACTATACTACACCATTAATTCTACTAACTATGCAAATATAAAATAAGAAGCTAGCTAACAATAAAAATATAAGAAACTAATAATATACTAATATAATACTATACAAACCACGGAGAATCTTTCACCGCGCGCTTAAAAGAGTGCACTGTCCTCATTGCACAAATAAAGCAAAAATAATAAGGGTGGACAAGAAAATCCATGAAAGGACAAAGACAGAAGCAATAGCAACTCATAGGGTACTCAGCCTTCTCCCACAGATGATCCTTTGTGCGGGTACCTCACACTAGTTCCAACCATCTGGCTCGATTTTGCACACTTCCAATGACTTTTCTTTCTATGCTCATAATCCTACAAAATAAAAATAAATACTACAAAAATAATATAACAAAAACAAAATCAACAAAAATAAAAGAAAGCAGTAAAGTTGGGTTGCCTCCCAACAAGCGCCTTATTTAGGGTCGCGGCACGACGTGAACCACTTTTAGCCTCCACCTCAAACTTATGAATTGAACCCTTATTTGGCTTCAAGCATTCTGTTATGCTCCCGGGGAGGTGAGAGAAATTAAAATTGGACCAAGTAACCAATATCGCATTCTACACTTCTTGGCCTTCGGATGAGATATGTAATTTTCTCTCTTTGGCACGACGAATTCAAGATTTTAAGCACCCCGTTCCTCGTCCATTGGATCCTCCAAAGGCTCTTATGACTCGATTTCCATGTCATCATCCAAACACAGTGTTAAAAAGTGTATGGAATGTATTACTCCTTACATCCTCATATTTACATACACAAGAGTCTTCAAATATAATATTATTTTTTTTCCTCACATGGCTCTAGTGTACTTTTCTCAACATGGGTATCATCAACAAAAATATGCTTGAATGATTGGATCTCCACTTGTAGCTCCTCAATTTGGCGTATAAGCTCCTTTTCAGCTTCACACAACTCATTACTATTTTGTTGGGTGTTAGACGCATCAACCTTTGAATTCGATTGAGCCTCTAAGTCGTGAATATTAATGCTAAATTTATCGATCTCTTGTCCCGGTTCAGCTCTTCCTTCTATAAAGTATCTCATCTCATTTGTAATTTTCTCACGTTGAGCCTCATATTTTTCTAATCTTTCAGCTTGTTCCACTAGCCAAGTTTGGCTCAAAATCTTCTATTTTTCAAATTTTTCTTTTGTTGGAACTCACTCTCTTCATTCAATTCTTCCATATTGACCTTCATTCTTGTGATGGCTACCCTCACTTATTTCATATATTTTTTGAGTTCATCCCGTTGTTCTGATACGTTTTTCAAAATATCCCTAACATATGCATCACGTTCAATATCCTGCACTTCATTACCCCTATCAAACTCACAAATACTGTTAAAAAGATCATAATAAGGGCTCAAATAAGGATGAAAAGAATTAGAACAACCATCTCAATGATCATCTTGACCACCGCACATATTACAAATATTCCACTCAAAGGATTGAGATTTTGCGCACAACTCGCTCCTGGGAACATTCTAACAATTTTTCCACCAGTGGGGTCCTCCATAATATGGACAGGGATCATTAAAATAAGAATAACCATCATTCGAACAATTTATACTCCAAGATGCCATGCTAAAATAAAATAAAAACACTAACTAAACAAATTTGAATAGATAAAATTAATGTCTAATTTAGAAATAGCTAATTCTAAGTCCCCGGTAACGATGCTAAAGACTTGTTGCGGCCAAACGCACACGCAAGTATCGCGGTCGTCAAGTAATAAAGTGATAAGATAGAGTGTTGAACCCACGAGTACTTGTGATTAACTATTAACTAATTAGACTATCATAATCATCTAAACAAGAGTTAAACCTAGAAGTATATGACTCTGATCTAATTAAACTAAAAAGAAAATAAATAATAAACTCTGAACAGAGGAAGTGTAGATTTTTATGCTATCAATGTAATGAAAACGATCAAGGGTTATGAGCTATCTAACATTCCTATTGTATTCTTTAATTGAATTGACTAACTAATTCATATAGCTTATTGGTTGGCAGGGTGAATATTGCTCATATGAATATGTCGAGTTCTTACTCGATTATTCAAGATAAGCTAACACCTATATCTATATGGAGTTAGAACTAGCAAGAACACATTTATAATTCCTGTACATCAACCAAGCAACGCAATTAGCTATATGTCTATCCTAAGTGTGAATCCGTTCCCTCATGTCTAGGTTCATGAACTTGCTCTACTCAATCCTATGTGCAATCTAGAACTCCCAGTTTCGAGTTATTCCAGATTATTAGATAGTATTCAATTGGTGATCAAGAAATCAAATAATTAAGCGCGGATTAAATAAATAAATCAAGAAAGAAAATGAATATTCGAATAACAATAGTCATGAAAGGACCACAACCTAGAATGTGAAGTTTAGCTCCACATAGACATGGTAGCCAAACAACAAATCATACAAAGAAACATAAAAATTACTAAGTTGGCAGAAGATGATTAAATCCGGCCTCCAAGGCAGCTCTTTGCTCTCCCTCGGTTGAATCCCCTTCTAAAAGTGTGTTTTTATGCCCTAAAAGAGGCGTTCTTTACTTATATATTGCGTACAAAGTTGTGGGCCAAAGTCTCCCTTTTCCTTTTCCAAATCAGCTTCAAGGATTGATGTTGGAGTGGATGCTTCGCCTCCGCCTCATCTTCAACTTATCAACATTGCATGCTGGGGTGGATGCGAACTTTGCATCCACCCTCTGTTCCTCCATCCCTGTTGTGCCCTAGGTGCGGATGCTAACGTGGATGCCTTCTCGCGGATTCACTGTTAAGGGTGAACCAACTATCCTTTTTTGCAAGGTTGGATGCGAAGCATCCACCCTATACTCATATAGTCAGAGCATCTTTTCTTCATTTTTTTGCACTCCAAACATCCTAAATCATCACATATAACTTAATATGACATAAAACCGATAATTAATGCATGTTGGTCATTCTAAACATCAAATATCACTAAAAAGAGATTAAGACATGGGTAAAGTAATATTAAAACATATATAAATATGCCCAACATTTGCCAGCTAGCGTAATTCAGAAGAAAATGTCTAGTAAATTGTGGTAGTTGCTCGAAAGAGAATTACGACACCCGAAGTCCTCACGATCGGTGGAGAATACCTAAGCGAAATTATAGGAGGCATAGTGGGAAGGATTCTGATAATTGGGGAATCCTTGTCCTCCTTTATCTTGTCTCCAACTTTATCCTCGTTAGTTGATAATTTTATTACTTTCTAGTATTTGTTAGTTAATTAATTAGAAATAAATATTACAATATTTATAATTAGAAAATTGTTTGGACTTGTGTAGCTTAGAGATATTGAACAATTGTAGCTAACCCTTAGGTCTTTGTAGAACTCAACTTCGGACTTTTAGACCGTATTATATTTGCAACGATCGTTTATCCTTTTTAGGACTAGAGTTGGGCGTGATCAATGAGGCTTCCTATTATAGAATTAATTCGAAATATTTGAATTAATCGTACCATAAATCACGAATTATTCCCCTAAAAATTTGTGATGCTCTCCTCAATTCTACTTCAAAATTCTTCCTTTAAATCTTATTTAACTCCTCATGTTAAGGTTCATGTACTAATCAATCAGATAAATTATCGACAATACTTATTGATTATTTTCTTTAGACTTTGGCTTAACCATTTCATGTGTTGAATACAAAATTCACCGGTTGAGTTTACAAATAAAAATTTATGAGCTTTCATAGAAGTGTATTATCCATTTCAAGTCCAAGACATGGATTCCATCAACTAATGACTACTTCACTAATATATATCATTATTATTCAATTTACAAGGAATATTGAACCACAAAAGAATCTTGCATTTTAATAAATTAAAATAATAAATAATAAATTAGGAGTATAAGTACATTAATTGGACTAGAGAATCATTTTACTAACTCTTTATTGTAACGACCCGACTGGTCGTTTTGAGCATTTGCACTTTTCTCGGTAGTTTGAGGGCACGGGTATCCCCGCATGATGTATTATGACTAGTGTGAATTGTCGTCTCTGGTTTTCAAGTTATTCAGAATCGATTTGGAAGAATGAACTTCAAGATTTAAGCTTTAAGTTGGATGAGTTAACCAATTTTGGCTTTTTAGTATTTAACCACGGATTGGAGTTTTGATGGTGCCATTAGGTCCGTATGGTGATTTTTGACTCTGGCGTATGACTGGATTTGCATTTGGATGTTTCAAGAAGGATTCGACACTAATTGGTGAAAATTGGAAATTTGAAGGTTTGGAAAGTTCATAAGTTTGACTGAAAGTTGACTTTAAAGATATTAGATTCAGATTGTAGTTCCAGAAATTGGAATAGCTCGATATGTTGTTTGGGACTTGTATGCAAAATTTGAGTTCATTCCGGGTTGATCTGATATGTTTCAGCGCAAGTTGTGGAAGTTGAAAGTTGAAAGTTGAAAGTTCATCGATATTTATTTGAGGCGCGATTCATCCCTTTGATATTGCTATGTGATATTTGACGCCTCAAGTAGGTCCGTGTTATTTTTGGGACTTGTTGGTATGATTTGACGGGTTCCCCAGGGGCTCAGGTGTATTTTGGATCATTGGTTGAGAGACTAGTTAAGTTAAGTAATTTGAAGTTTTACCATAGTCAATATAGGGTCAAGATGACTTATTTTAGGTTTTTTGAGGGTGCGAGCAGATCCGTAGCATGTTTTATGATTGAAATTCATATATGGTTTGTGTTTGTGAGGTTTTGGATGAGTTGCGGGGTGGTTTCAGATCATTTCGGTGAAGTTGGGGTTTGTTGGTGCTGGTACTTCACAATTGCGAACTTTTTCTTGCAATTGCGAACTCTGCATTTGCGAACATCTGGTCGCAATAGAGAACGCCACAATTGCGAATCTTGGTCGCAATAGGGAACGCCGCAATTGCGAACTATCCGCAATTGCGAACTTTTTGTCGCGGATGCAACATCTGCAGCTGGGTTAAGTGTTGGAGTTTTGGGATTTTAGCTCATTCCTTTATTTTTGAACCCTATACTCGGATTTGGGTGATTTTGGAGGCGATTTTCACCACAAGGATTTGGGTAAGTGTTCTCTACTTGGTTTTGATTATATTTCATGAATCTATCTTCGATTTCTCATTTGGATTATGATTTTTAAAGAGAAAGTTTGGGGGTTTTGTCTAAACTTTCCTATATTGAATTTTTGAGTTTATCGATTCGAAGTTGGATTTGAGTGAAATTAGTATGGTTGGACTCGTAATTGAATGTGTTTTTGGATTTTGTAAGTTTTGTCGGGTTTCGAGGTGCGGGCTTGATGTCACCAAAACTCACACCACTACTTGGGATTGCGAGGCGGTCGATGTAATTATAAATACCCAACGCGAGTCATGGTCGATTCCACAGAGAGCTTTATGTGGGATTATGTATATACGTAGTCTAGTGTATGACATGCCCAAGATTGCACTTCCACGTATTCAGATGTTCTTTCTACTTCTAATTTTTATGCTGATGCTTGAAATTGTAAAGCTAAGAGACAATGTTTTTGGTTTTGTTGTTTTTTAGGTTATGAAAGACTAGGGATGCGACTTTCTCCTAGTTGGTTACCTAATGGATTGAGAGCTCTAGGGCTTATTTGGTTGATCGGGATATAATATAGCAATCACACATGATTACTCACTCTATACCTCTCGGTAGTTTGAGTGATTTTGCCCAATTTGACTTTCTCAAGTCCAAATGGGTATTTCACAAAATAAGCGGTAGATGCTCAAGTCGGGTCTTACTATCTCTAGATTGAACCCTTTAATTGGGGCTATCAATTTCTAGTTAGCCAAATTTTCCTAGACTTAGTCTCTCTTTCTCAAGTAGAAACTAAGTCAATTAGGCATGAATCAATGTTTGCAACCATCAATTCTTAAATTCAAGAAAGAACTAGGCTAAATATCATATAGCCATTCATAAATAAGCCCTAAATCAATCACCCATTAGGTGTCCATACTAGAGTTGGGTCACAACCCTAGCTAAGGGTTTAGCTACTCATAGGCAAAAATGAAGAAATTAAAGAAGAAACTACGATTAAACTCATAATAGATGATTAAGAGAAGAAAATCTAATGTTTAAATGATGATCTATTACAAAGTTACCCAAAACAGTAAAAAAAAAACGGCTCTATATTCTCAGGTGCTCCAACTTCACCTAAAAATGACAAAAGATCTATTTATACCCAGCTAAAATTTTCAGATAAAATTATCCCTGCGGAGGTTGTGCGGCCGTACAATTCTGTGTTCGGTCCGCACTTTGAAGCTGACTTGGTAGGGTAGCCTTCTACAGCCGCATAAATCTGGGTGCGGCCGCACTTCCTTTGATTATGCGGACCACACATTTCTGAGTGCGGCCGCACTCTTGATCTTGGGTTGGACATGGGCAATTTCTGCGGATGGAAATTCATGAGTGCGGCCGCACTTTAGCATTCTATGGCCGTAAAATAATAATGCAGTCTGCACTTTGTGAAGGAATTTTGACAGTGGCTCTTCAGATCTGCGGCCGCACATAGTATTGTGCGGTCCGCACTTTGGTCTTTTTTGCCTTGTTATGGTCCTTATCCAATTTTACTCCTTCTTGAGTTGATTTTTATTTCTTTGGCTCGTTTCCCAATATTCCTGCAATAAAGCACATTTCATTAGTTCTCGGGAATACCTTTAAGCATTTTTGAGCTAAAACGTAGGTAAAAGAGAGCAAATAAGCAGTCAAAATTCCTACTTATCAAGGCCCGGGTTTGACTTTTTGGTTGAATTTGAGTAAATATATAAAGACTAACCTTTATCGATTGGGTTTTCTTATTATGGCATTATTTGATGATTTTAGTTGCTTTTGGCTATTTCGAGTTGTTTGGAGAATGATTTGAACGGGATGGCGCTTCTAGTGTATCGATTTGGCTTGTTTGAGGTAAGTGTCTTGCCTAACTTTGTTGAGAGAATTTATTCCACTATTTGATATTATTTGCTACATACGGGGGGGATGGGGGGAGGGGTGATACATATATGAGGTGAACATATATGCATGTGCCAGGATTAATCATGCTGGGGGATAGATTATGCTATGAATTGTGCCTTGTAGAATTACGTAGCCTTCTCGCTTCATGTCTTGACTCATAGATACTAAGAGTATAGAATTAAAAAGTTAGAAATCAAGATTTAGTTTATTATAACTTGATTAAAATTTGACGGAATTTTGAGAAAAAGTTGATGTGTATAATTCGGCCATCACTATGCTTAATCATTAATATATTGCTACGGTTGATATTCTTGAGATACTAGATTTTATACTCGTGTTGTAGATCATTCTTGAGATTTGTTGAAATACTTGAACAATAAGGGTCTTAAGGGTTTATTGATCTATTGTTGCCTTGAAAGTTGTTATTGGTGTTCATTTGGAATATTCGTTTAACCACTCTCCTTGATCTTATTTATGCTTCTGCCACGACCCAAAATTTCCTCCGTAAAACGTCGTGACGGCACCTAGTCTCTATGACAAGGTAAGCCTAAAAAATTGCGGAAAAATAACAAAGTGAAAGCAAAATTTAAAAACTAACATCGATAGATAACTGGATGACTGATAACAACGCCGCTCGACATGTACATTAACCAATACACTAGAAATTCACAGCTTTCCCGAAATCCGGAACATTGTAAGTCACAAGCTATAGAAACAAAATAGTATCTCTATACACCAGAGTCTAATAAAAACATATACATAAAGTGTTTGACATAGGAAGAATAGATAGGGACTCCGAGGTCTGCGGACGCGACAGATATACCTTGAAGTCTCCAACTGTCGCTGCTCACTGATGATATGGCTGATAATGAGGAGCACCTGGATCTGCACACAAAACATGTGCAGAAGAGTAGCATGAGTACACCACAACGGTACCCAGTAAGTGCCACAACGGTACCCCGCCAAATCTTCAACGCATGAACAATAGCTGCTAACTAAAGGTCGTGGACATGATATTTCTTTTCATGCACCTTCATCTATCTAGACGTGTAGGTAATCACCCTAACGTCCTACATCAACACAAGCACCGAGACCAATCTGTGACGCATCACAATGTACAGTATAAGACCCCGAACCTATAGGCAATACCAATACTAGGGCTGTAGTCAAAGCTATCTTGAGCTTATGAAAACTATCCTCACACTCATCTGTCCACTTGAACGGACCACCCTTCTGGGTCAGCCTGGTCATAGGTGCTGCGATAGACGAGAAACCCTCTACAAAACAACGGTAACACCCTGCCAAACCAAGAGAACTCCGGATCTCTGTATTTGAGGACAATCTAGGCCATCTCTGCACTGCTTCCACCTTCTTCGGATCCACCTTGATCCCATCACTCCATACTACATGACCCAAGAATGCCACTTAGTCTAGCCAAAACTCACTCTTTGAAAATTTTGCATATAACTTCTTTTCTCTCAAGGTCTGAAGCACAGTCCTCAGGTGCTGCTCAAGATCCTCCCGAGTCTGGGAGTACACCAGAATGTATTCAATGAACACAATGACGAAAGAATCAAGATAGGGCTGAAACACACTGTGCATCAAGTGCATAAAAGTTATTGGGGCATTGGTCAGCCCAAAAGACATCACAAGAAACTCGTAGTGACCATACCGAGTCCTGAAAGCAGTCTTCGGGATATCTGGCTTCGGAATCTTCAACTCGTGATAGCCTGAAGGTAAGTCAATATTGGAAAACAGCCTGGCACCCCGTAACTGATCAAATAAGTCATCAATACGAGGCAACAAATACCTGTTCTTCACTATAAATTTGTTCAGCTGGCGATAATCAATGCACATATGCATATAACCATCCTTTTTCTTCACAAAAAAGATCGGAGCACCCCAAGGTGACACACTAGGCCGAATGAAGACCTTATTTAACTCCTTCAACTCAGGAGGAGCCCTACCATATGGAGGAATAGAGATGGGCTGAGTTCCCGGCAACAAATCAATGCCAAAATCAATATCTCTGTCGGGCGGCATGCCAGGAAGATCAGCTCGAAACACATCTAGGAAGTCCCTCACTACTAGAATTGACTCAACTGTAGGGGTATCAATACTGACATTTCTCACATAAGCTAGATACGTGTCACATCCCTTCTCACACATTCGTTGAGATTTAAGAAATGAAATAACTCTACTGGGAGTATACTCTAAGGTACCTCTCCACTCTAATCGCGGTAATCCTAGCATAGCCAGCATCACAGTCTTAGCTTGACAATTAAGAATAGCATAATGGGGCGACAACCGAACCATTCCTAAAATAATATCAAAGTCTACCATGTTGAGGAATAATAAATCGGCTCTGGTCTCAAAACCACTAAGAAAAACCAAACACGATCGATACACACGATCCACAATAAGAGAATCTCCGGCAGGTGTAGACACATAAATAGGAGAACTCAAAGAATCACGAGACACGCCCAAATACGAGGCAAAATAAGAGGACACATAGGAATAAGTAAAGCCTGGATCAAATAAGACTGACGCATCTCTATGACAGACTAGAACAATAATTGTAATGACAGAGTCGGAAGCAACTACCTCTGTATGAGCAGGAAGAGAATAATATCCGGCCCGACCTCCCCCTCTAGGGCGACCTCCGCCTCAAGCCCGCTGAGCAGGTGGCTCGGTAGCTGGTGCTGGAATCATATCCTAAGGAACCGGTGGAGCACGCGGTGGCTGAGAAGTCTGTGTAGGTGCACCCCTTCTAAGTCTGGGGCAGTCCTTCACCATATGGCGAGTGTCGCCACACTCAAAACAAGCTCTCAGAGGGCATGGCTGCTGTGACTGACTCGGGCCAGGTCTGCTAGACTAGCCGCTAAAAGCACCTCGTGCAGGAGGTACACTAGATACTGGCGGTGCATAATAAGGCTCCTGGGGCCTAGAAGAGGCTGGAATACCACTGGCGGTTAGAAGAGTTGAATGAACGGGGCGACCCACATAACCCCTACCGCGGCGAACTGCAGCTGGGGTACGAGTACCACTGTAAGTGCCAGACTCTCGAGACCTCTTGGCCTCTCTCTCCTCTCTATCCTGAGCGCGCATGCCCTCCAATCTCCTAGCAATACTCATAACCTGCTGGTAAGAAATATCCATCTCCAGCTCTCGGGCCATGCTGATTCTGATGCTGGGGTGGAATCCCTCAATAAACCGACGAACCCTCTCTCGAACTGTGGCAACCAAGGCTGGTGCTTGTCGGGCCAAATCATTGAAGCGGCCTACATATTATAACATAGTCATAGCACCCTAGCGCAACTGCTCAAACTTCATGCGCCATGCGTCCCTTAGACTCTGAGGGACATACTCTCTCAAAAACATGTCCGAGAACCGAGTCCATGAAAGTGAAGCTGGATCAGCCGGACTATTCAAATCATAAGCACGCTACCACTGTAGGCTGCTCCTCTAAGCTGGAATGTAGTAAAGAAAAACCCCACTCGACTCCGCTGCGCCCATAGTACAGAGAATACGGTGGAACTCCTCCAAAAAAACCCTAGCATCATCTGTCACCAATCCATTGAAGGTAGGAGGGTGGTACTTCTTGTACCTCTCACGTCTGAGCTGCTCCGCCTCAGAAGCTGTTACACTAGCCTCGTGTTGAACTGGAGCTACCGACTGCATCGGTATAAACTCTAGTACCTAGTTGACCTGAACCCGCTGCTCTAGGGTACGCGCTACAGGAGTCTGTGCTCCTCCCCCAGCCTGAGATGTGGCAGGAGCAAGTGGAATCAATCCAGCCTGAGCTAAGGTGCTGAACATGCTCATGAATTAGGCTAGAGTCTCCTGGACGGCTGGTGCAGCAAATAGGTACCTCAAGGGCCTTCCCTCTAGCTAGAGCTACTGGGGGATCCTATGTAGCAGTTCGTGTGGGTGCTCTGGCTGCACCGTATGGACGTCCTCGGCCTCTACCCCGACCCTAGCGTCTCACAGCTTTAGAAGGGGTCATGAGATCCGCTTGTACGTGTCCTCACCATCTGTGAGAGAATAGAACACAGAAGTCCGGAATTTTTTGAAGTCAACAAATTTTCGCACGACAAGGAATCAAAGAAATGTAATTTCTCCTAACAGTTCCGTAGCTTCTCGAAGATAAGTGCAGACGTCTCTGTACCGATCCGCGAGACTAATAAACCGACTTGTGACTTATGAAACCTATGAATCTACAGCTCTGATACCAACTTGTCACGACCTAAAATTCCCTACGTAAAGTTTCGTGACGACACCTAGTCTCTACGACTAGGTAAGCCTAAAAAATTGTGGAAAAATAACAAAGTGAAAGAAAACTTAATAACTAACAGAAATAGATAACTGAATGACTGATAACAACGCTGCTCAACATGTACATTAACCCATACACTAGAAATTCATAGCTTTCCCAAAACTCGAAACATCGTAAGTCATAAGCTATAGAAAGAAAATAGTATCTCTATACACCAGAGTCTAATAAAAAGAAATACAGAGAGTGTTTGACATAGGAAAGAATAGAGGGGGACTCCGAGGTCTACGGATGCGGAAGATATACCTTGAAGTCTCCAACTATCGCTGCTCATTGATGACATGGCTGATAATGAGCAGTACCTGGATCTATACACAAAACATGTGCAGACGAGTATCATGAGTACACCACTACGGTACACAGTAAGTGCCATGACTAACCTCGGTCGAGTAGTGACGAGGTCAGTTCAGGCCCACTGGTATAAAATAAATAAGCAGGAGAATATAACAGTATAATAAGAGACTGGAATTTAACAAAAGGAAAACACGGTGGAATAAAAGTATAACACACAGGGATAAATAGTCGAGGATCTCCCAAGATACTGTCTCGTAGTCCCAAAATAAATATACAGGGAGAACTCCCGAGGTACCACCTCGTAGTCTCAAAAGTAAATATACAGGGAGAACTCCCGAGGTACTTTTATTAGTAAAAAAGAGTTTCACACGTAAGCCAGCTTTTGACAACTCAGCCAGTCACGTGGACACAGGAAAACGCGACAGCTGGATGTGATTCTTTGAAGAGGTACGGTACAATGAGGCACGGTTCAGTAAACCCACAAACTTATCAGCCACGGGAAACTCAACTTGATCAAAATGGGAGAGAGGCACGGTCAGAATGTATCTAGACAAAGCTACGGGCAGATTCAAGGACCTACAATTGATTACTCGAACATTATGTAACCAAACCCCAATTACCGTTATCCTTTGTAATGCCTCATTAATGAGTAACCATAGCAAAAGTCGTACGTTATAAGAATCTCCTATATAAGGGAGGGGAATACAGCTTGTAAAGGCATCTTATTCTCGAATACAATCAACTTCAATTTTCTATATTTCTGCAATATTGTCCATTATTCATTTTTCTCCATACCTTGATTATCAGTAACCCGTATTCATCTTAAAAATAAGCTTTAGTCAAAGGGTCTAATTCCTTGGTTAAACAAATTGGTTCTGTTACCGGGAATCTAATAATCTTTGTTTACTTTTCAAGTGATATCCTCTGAATTAGGTCAAACCCCAAAGACAACAACCAGCAAATGAGTGGAACCCCAGTTCCATCGCCTTCAGGAACCCCACGGGTTTGAGGGAACAATCACCAGAAAGACAACAACAATGGTGATAATGATCAAACTATGGAACAAGATCGTGTAAAGCAAATAATTGCAGAGTATGTGAGCCAAGCTTTGCAAGAATTTGCAAGAGGTTTACCGGCAGCGTTACCTACATCGCCGACGTCATCCCCCAATAACACCATCACCATGGAAAATCGTCAATCTGGGTTGGCAAACTCAGGAAGAGGAGATACTCCTAATGAATCTCTCAAAATGAGAACAGGTATATCTAATTACAAAATTTACTGCTAACCATGAGAAACAGATGAAGGAGCAGAACGATCGCATCGAACAAATTCCTGGAGTACCACCTATCATCAAAGGCATCGATGTTGATAGATATTCTCAACAACCTTGGAAGCAAAGTGCGGCACCCTTGCCTATACCCAAGAAGTTTAAAATGCCTGACGTTCCCAAATATGATGGAACAACTGACCCACGCGACCATGTGACTGCTTTCACTACTGGGGTAAAAGGCAACGACTTAACGAAACAAGAGATTGAATCAGTCCTTGTCAAAAAATTTGGGGAAACACTTACCAAAGGGGCCCTAACCTGGTATTCTCTTCTCCCTAAAAATTCTATTTACTCTTTTGCTGATCTTGTAGATTCGTTTATAAAAGCACACTCCGGTGCACAAAAATTTGAGGAGAGAATGGAAGAAATATTCAAAATAAAACAAGGAGACACAGAACTACTCCGTGAGTTTGTAGACAGGTTTCAACGAGAAAGAATGCAGTTACCCAGGGTGCATGATAATTGGGCAGCCATGGCATTTGCAAGCAACCTGAACGATAAAAGTTCAGAAGCCACAAGACAAATTAAGGAGAATCTAAAAGAATTCCCCGCTACAACATGGAACGTTGTATATAACAGGTACAATACTAAACTCAGAATAGAAGAAGATATCATTGCTCGTTAGAGAGATGAAGATCATTCCAGATCCAGACGTCTTGAATCAGATAGAAGATCAAGTAAAAATAGGTACGATCCTTACTTAGGACCCTCGAGACGCGATATCCGCCCCAGTTTCAAAAACACTAGGTCAGACTATAGACCATAAGGAAGAGACGTAGTCTCATCCTCGTCTAGATCCAGAAATGATCTAGATGAACGACCTAGAGGTAGTACTCAAATTGGGGATCATACCTTTAATTTAAGTACTACTGAACTTGTCTCAATATTGAGGAACATGGGAGACAAGGTTAAGTTTCCCAAAGAGATGCGGTCAAATCCAAGTAGAAGAAACTCAGATCACTGGTGTGAACTTCACAACGATCATGGGCACAAAACTGCAGATTGCAGATTTTTACAAGGTGAAATAGAAAATTTGTTAAAACAGGGCTATTTAATAGAATTGTTTAGTGATAAGGGTAAACATGCATATATGAGGAACAGGCAGGAGCCCCCAAAGCCTCCTTCTCCAAAATGAACCGTTAACGTAATACACGGGGGTGAAGAAGTAAACGGATTGATTTGCAAAACAACCACAAAGTTCATAATTCCACATGGGAAACGATCTCGTGGAGAAGACGATATAACCTTCGATGATGCAGATATCAGCGGATTAATGCTTCCGCACAACGATGCTCTGGTAATATCTTTACTTATTCATGATACTAACGTAAAAAGAGTGTTGATTGATCCAGGGAGTTTAGTCAATATCATTTTGCTAAGAGTCATGGAAGAAATGCTACTGGGGAATCAAGTAATACCAAAAGCACGAGCCATATCAGGGTTTGATAACTCGACGATTATAACAAAAGGAGAAATTGAGCTTAGCACTTACGCTGAGGGGGTGATCAAAAGTGCCAGGTTCCAAGTCATCGATACTGACATGGCTTATAACGTGATCATTGGAAGGCCATGGATCCACGACATGAAAGCGATACCCTCCATGTTGCATCAGGTAATTAAATTTCCCTCTGAATGGGGGATTCAACAAATAAGAGGAGATCAGCTGACCGCAAGAAATATAAACTGTGTGGTACACTACAACAAGAAAATAGAGGTGGAAGAATTACGAGATAAGGGAATCTCCCAAGCAGGTAACACAACCCAAACAAGCATGGAAGGAATACTACCCAAATAGGTACGGAGGGTATTCTTACTGAAACAAGTACGAAAGAAAGTACTTACGAGAAGGAAAATCAAGTTACCACGGAAGGTATATTACACCACACAGAAACAAATTCCAGACCGGACGTTATTCGTGAACCGGAGGAAGATGAGCACATCAAAATAACTACGGAGGAGCTCGCAGCTGTTCCATTTTCTGAACAAAAGCCTGAGCTGAAAGTGTATATAGGCACGAGGCTAGGCCCCGCTCGAAGAGATGAAAAGAAAGCAAGGAACATTCAAGAACCAAGTGATCGACGAAGAGGTACAGAAACTCTTGAAGGTTGGTTCGATACGAGAGGTAACGTACCCTAACTAGCTAGCAAACACCGTGGTAGTACCTAAAAAGAATGGCAAGTGGAGAGTATGCGTAGATTATACTGACTTGAATAAAACATGCCCCAAAGATTCATTTCCATTGCCACATATAGATCAAATGACTGATGCCACAGCATGTCATGAATTATTGAGCTTTTTAGATGCATATTCTGGTTATAATCAAATTAAATGAATCCCTCAGATGAGGAAAAAACTTCCTTCATTACAAACAGGGGGACTTACTGTTATAAAGTTATGCCTTTTGGCTTAAAAAACGCTGGAGCCACCTATCAAAGGTTAGTGACTAAAATGTTCCAAGAACATCTTGGAAAGACGATGGAAGTCTATATTGATGATATGTTGGTAAAATCAACACAAGCACAAGACCATTTCCAGCATCTCTCTACTGCTTTTGATATTCTACGCAAGTATAATATGAAGTTAAATCCAGAGAAATGCGCTTTTGGAGTGCAATCAGGTAAAATTTGTGTTTCCTTGTGTCAAATAGAGGAATAGAGGTAAATCCCACTCAAATTAAAGCTATAGAGGAAATACCTAATATTTTAACAAATAAAAAGGAAGTTCAAAGACTGACAGGAAGAATAGCAGCTTTGGGTAGGTTTATTTCTAAATCTTCCAAAAAAAGTTGTAAATTCTTCTCAATTCTCAAAAAGCAGAATCAGTTCGAATGGACTGAAGAATGTCAGCAAGCCCTCAAGAACCTGAAGATTTATCTATCGAAACCACCACTGCTTTCAAAGNGCAAGCCCTCAAGAACCTGAAGATTTATCTATCGAAACCACTACTGTTTTCAAAGCCAAAAGAAGGGGAAATATTGTACATCTACCTGGTTGTCTCAGAAATTGTTGTAAGTGCAGTATTGGTAAGAGAAGAAAAAGGTAAACAATCACCTGTCTATTATGTAAGTAAAAGTTTGCTAGATGCTGAGACTAGATATCCACATCTGGAAAAGTTAGCCTTAGCTTTAATAATGGCATCCAGAAAATTACGACCCTATTTTCGATGCCCAATCACTGTTGTGACCTCGTATCCTTTAAGAAATATTCTGCATAAACATGAATTGTCAGGAAGATTAGCCAAGCGGGCCATCGAATTAAGTGAGCATGAAATAATCTATCAGCCTAGGACTGCAATTAAGTCTCAAATATTAGCTGATTTTGTTGCTGACTTTAGTAATAGCATTGTATCTGAAGTAGAAAAAGAGTTACAACTCTTTAACGGTCTTAATCCAGGCCTATGGACCTTGTTCACCGATGGTTCTTCAAATATAAAAGGCGCCTGCTTAGGCATAGTCTTGATATCACCCACGGGTGAAAATACACGGGAATCTATAAAGTGTTATCCTATCACTAACAGTGAAGCAGAGTACGAAGTTGTTATTGCAGGGCTTGAACTCGCACGGGAGCTCTCAATCGAGCA
>ML379575.1:0-13327 GCA_005239525.1 Nicotiana knightiana
CATAGTTCCTATTGCTGTATAATGGCTTAACGAGGTGTTTAACCTCATAGTTCTCGTACTCCTCATCCAGGGCTACGATAGGAGATATCTGCAAAGATACAACGTCAAAGTTTTCTTTAACCCTTGGACCTTTGTAATGGTATCAGAGCCATGTTGTTATTTTTCTGTTAGCATGAGTAGCTAAATACCTTGTTGTCTGGGCATGTTGATATTCTTATGATTATTTATTAATTAAGATAACATAGTTATTTTTTTGATCATGTATTCTTTTAACTTCTGTTGACAAAATGATTGGTTAAGGTTTCAAATGTATCTAGTTGAGGTTATAAACAATGTCTAAGTATGAGGGTGCTGATTAATTTCCGGCTTTGGGTCTTGGCAAGCCTGACTGCTTGGTGTTCCGACCAATAAGATGACTTGACAATGTTTGTGTAATATCCATATACTAGGTAATTTTTGTATAACATCCAATGCCAATTTGATGGTTTACACTGTTGTTATTTACATGATCTTGATGAACCTTGCTAAATTGTCCTAATTATTTAATATTCATAGAATAGAAACATGCCAAAGACAGCTTTCATTCATCTTATGAATACTCATGTTGCTAATAGTGTTAACATGTCTATCTCTAAGGTAGAAAATGATTTACAAAATTGGTCTATTCCTAGAGAACCTTTTGAAAAGATTTACCAGATAGGTAATTTTTAATTTGTTTAAAAAAATTAACATCAAGACTTGTGAGTCTACATCTGCTATTAATAATTCTCTTGAAACAATCAAGTTCTTAATTGCTGCTGATATTGATAGATATAGAAAGGAGTTTAAATTCCTTCATATTGGTCTTGTTCAAATTGTTGTTAAACCTCTTTTCCGTAAAGGTTTGAATATTCCAATTTGTCTGCTACTTAGAGACGATAGACTGTTAAATTTTGATGACTCTCTTTTAGGAGTCCTTGAAAGTAACCTCGCCAACGGCCCAGTATACTTTAATTGTTATCCAAATTCCTCGGTTGATATCCACGATCCCAATATCATGGATACCTTGACGCTTAACGTCAAAACCAAGAATATGAATAGTAAAATTGATACCAGAGAGATAGCTGTAATATACAGGGTATATTACAAGCTCATGAAAACTGTTATAGCCCCAAAGGCTATAAATGCTAGCGTCAAAGGTTTTACTATGCTCATGGAAGCAAACCAAGAGCACAGTACTACCTTCGTTCCTAGGTTACTTAAATGGAACGAAATCCTTGCGGATGAAGAGTGGAAATTTGACTCTATCACCAACCCTTTACCTATTCAACCTAATAGATCTTCTATAGACAGGGTTATTCAATTTCCAGATGGATCTATTAATCTTAAGTTTCTAAGATCCAACTCTATTAGCCAGGCCTCTTCAAGTAGAAGAATATCTACGGCTAGACCCTCTTCTTCTAACCCCGCGAGGATGATGATGATATAACCATAGAAAACTTAGAACATGGTAAATTTCACGGCGTGGATTTTACTAAAATCATTCCTAAAGTTTATTATGAATCTCCTACCACTCCAGGTAGCCCTACACCTAGCGAAATGAAGCCTCATTTTCATAAAAAAAAGGATTCTGTTGGTGTTCTTAAATCGGGAAAAAGATTCATTCCTGATAAAAAGATTATTAGTACATGGTGGGCCGACCCACAGCACAAGCAAGAGAAAGCTTGGTACATTGATACTTACACTGAAGCTCAAGAAATCTCATTCAGAGATAAATGGTTTAAATGGTTTAAAGATATGGAAAGATTCATAACTGAAATTGAATTCTTCAAATGGTTTGAACATTCAGGATGATACTAAATCATCTCTTCAAGTTTTGATAAACAGGTAGTACACCAAAAACAGGTGGTTGAAAGCATTACTCCTCCGTTAGAAGGATTAAGGATTCCTTACAGGAAAGAAATCCTGAAAGCAGCTCCTTTTAAGAAGCCTACAGAAAAGGATTTTGCCTTCGTCACTGCATCAGATATCAATAAAGTTTTTGAACAGAATAATTACACCAATCAAGTTCTTCATGTTATTTCTAAACAAATAGAAGAATCCAATCGAAACTATAGTGGTCTTAGTCAGATTGGAAATAAACCAAGTACCTCCAAAGATAGCCCCCAAATTGAGACTAATCTCATTTTTAAAATCCCTGAATTTTCCGCTGAAGCCTTTCCTAAGCTTTCCAATGAATTCAGCAATTCTTCAGATATTCTTGAAAGAATTAATGATCAACTTTCTAAGCTCAATATTACCCAAGGTAGCAAGATTAGCGCAGCTCCCCTATTCAAAAAAATTTTATCCCAGACCTACATCCAGTTTGAAGAAAACCATATGCACCCCCAGGCTGTCACTGACGGAACAAGAATCACTGAATGGAATATAGATGGAATGGCTGAAGGCCAAATCTATAATAAACTCCAAGAAATGGGTATGAATGTCACAGCTTATAAATGGAAGAATGCCACGGATAAGCAAGCTGCTAACAGGTTAATAGCAGGCTTTACCGGTACTCTTAAAAATTGGTGGGACAATTATCTCACAGATCAAAACAAAGCTGATATTCAAAATGCAGTAGCAAACAAGACAGTTGTCAAAACTGAAGAAGGCATGAATACTACTACCGAAGTGGCATTCGAAGATGCTACGACCACGCTGATTTACAGCATTGCTAAACACTTCGTGGGAGAACCACAACTTTTTCAGGATAGGAGTTTGGAAATCCTAAACAATCTTTATTGCAAGAAATTAACATATTTCAGGTGGTATAAAGATATGTTTTTAACTAAGGTCATGATTAGAAGTGACTGCAATAATGACTATTGGAAGGAACGCTTTCTAAGCGGATTGCCTCCTCACTTTGCTGAGAAAATAAGATCCAAAATAAGAGATCATTGCGATGGAAAAATCCCTTATCCCCAGCTTTCGTATGGAGATCTAATCAGTATAATAAATGTAGTAGCTATGGAGCTTTGTACTGATCTTAAACTGAAGGAACAGCTCAAGAAAGATCAAAAGCTATCTTCCACAGAACTTGGCAGTTTCTGTCAAGATTTTGGATTCCCTATTCTCAAGCCACCCTCTGCTAAGAAGGCTTCTAAAAGAGAGAGCTGGAGGATCAGCCTATCGCAAGAAACCCTCTAGAAGGAAGGATTCTTCTAAACCAAAGAAGAAGTTTAAAAGGAAAACTTCTCGAGATTCTTCTTCTAAAGAAAAGTGTTGGACGTGTGGCAAGAAAGGCCACAAATCTCCAGATTGTCCAAGGAACAAGAAGAAGAAAAAGAAAGTCAATCTCCTTGAAGTTGACGATGAAACTAAACAAAAACTCTTCTCTATATTAGAAGAAGAGGAATCCGACACTGATTACTCCTCGGAGAGTGAAGCCAGCGATAACGAGTTTCTTAACATTGCCCAAGACTCAGACTCTGAAGAAAGTAGTTCAGAATGTAATTGTAATGGAGTTTTTTGTCTTTGTGACAGTAAGTCAATAAAAGTCATTTCTGAAAGTTTAGCAGAAACTTTATTTGCTACTATAGAGCACATCAAGGATGAAGATGCTCGAAGGAAATATTTGTTGAAATTACAAAGACTAGTTGTTCGACAAAAGGAAGAGATGACTAAAATAACTCCTTTCAGCATGAAGCAGATTATGAATAGATTTGACGAAAAGAAGGAAGAACCTTCCATCGGTGAGCTTCATTCAGAAGTTAATCTTCTAAAAAAGGAAGTCAGGGAAGTTAAATCTAGACTTCACAAAATTGAGTTGGATGCCCTTACTGAGCAAATTCTCAAAGGAACTGAAGGGTCATCTAACGGAAAGGAACTGGCTCATTCTGATAATGAAGAAAGGAATTCAGAAGATGAAACTTCATCTCCCAGGTATGAATCTGAGGTAGGTGTTAAAATGATTAAAAAAATCAGACCTCAGAGTTCTCACATACTTATTAAATTAGTTATTAATAATGATTTTGTCCTTAACAAAATTGCTTTGTTAGACAGTGGTGCAGATAGAAATTGCATTATTGAGGGATTAATTCCTACCAAATACCTGCAAAAGGGATCTACTAGATTATACAGTGCTACTGGTGAGCATATCCTTATAAATTATAAATTATCCAACGCCCATATTTGCAAAGATGGTATCTGTCTTTCTAATGATTTTGTTATTACAAAAAACATCAATGAAGAAATTATTTTGGGAATTCCTTTTATCACTCAGATAAAACCTTATATTTCAGATTTTGATTCTATAAGAACAAAGATTTTGGGAAAAGAAATTTCATTTCCTTTTATCAAAACACTTTCTCCGGAAGAAAGTAAATTTTTGCATAAACAAACTGCTTTTAAGATAAATCAAATTTGTTTTCTCAAAGAAGAAATAAAAATTAGAAAAATTGAGCAAATTTTAAAAACCCCGGGAATAGTAACTAAGATTGCTAATCTCCAGCAAACTTTTGAAAAAGAAATTTGCTCTGATTTCCCAAATGCTTTTTGGGCTCGTAAAGCTCATACTGTTGATTTACCATATATTGATGGTTTCAATGAAAAGGCCATTTCAACAAAAGCTAGGCCCATTCAAATGAACCATGAATTAATGGAAATCTGTAAGAAAGAAATTAATACCCTTTTGGCTAATAAAATTATTAGACCTTCTAAATCCCCTTGGAGTTGTTCAGCCTTTTATGTTAACAATGCAGCGGAGAAAGAACGAGGATCTCCTAGACTTGTTATCAACTACAAACCTTTAAACACTGCTTTGAAGTGGAATCGTTATCCGATTCCTAACAAAAGGGATCTTTTAAAGAGAACTCTTAAAGCTAATGTTTACGGTAAATTTGACATGAACTCAGGTTTCTGGCAAATTTGACTGAAAAGGATAAATATAAAACTGCTTTCAATGTCCCGTTTGGACAATATGAATGGAATGTTATGCCTTTTGGGCTTAAGAATGCCCCCTCTGAATTTCAAAACATTATGAATTCTATTTTTAACCGCATTAGCCATATATCAATTGTTTATATCGATGATGTATTAATATTTTCTGAGGATATAGATTCTCTTTTTAAACATTTAAATATTTTCTTTAAAATTATTAAGCACAATGGCCTTGTATTTAGTGCTAAGAAAATTAAATTATTTCAAACGAAAATCCGATTTTTAGGACATGATTTATATCAAGGTACCTAAAAACCTATTTGCAGAGCGATTGAGTTTTCTAAAAAATTTCCTGATGTTATTACTGACAAAACTCAATTGCAAAGGTTCTTAGGAAGCCTTAATTATGTTGCAGATTTTATTCCTAAGGTTAGACAGATTTGCAAACCTTTAAATGACAGACTTAAAAAGAGTCTTGTTCCTTGGAGTAAGGAACAAACAAATGTTGTTATTAAGATTAAAACCATGGTCGAGAACCTCCCTTGTTTGGGTATTTCTAACCCTGATTGTTTTATGATTGTTGAGACCGATGCGTCTGATAAAGGTTATGGTGGTATTCTTAAACAAAAAACCCCAGAATCATCGGAACAATTAGTTCGTTATACTTCTGGAATCTCGAACTCCGTGCAGAAAAACTATAGTACTGTTAAAGAAAGAAATACTTTCTATAGTTCTCTGTATTACTAAGTTTCAAGATGATCTTATTAATAAAGAATTCTTGCTTAGAATAGATTGCAAATCTGCTAAAGACATTTTGCACAAAAGGATGTTAAAAATCTTGTTTCTAAACAGATATTCGCAAGATGGCAAGCCCTATTATCCAGCTTTGATTTTCAGATTGAATTCCTTAAAGGAGAAAATAATTCTCTTCCAGATTTTCTAACTCGTGAATTCTTGCAGGGAAGAACATGAGGCCTACAGGTAGGCAAAGCTCCGGCGGTCCCTTTAAAGAGAATAATAAAGGAAAACAGGTGGCTGAAACAGCCAAACCCTTTGCTATCCGGCCATTAGTGAATAGCCATAATCAACATTCAGCCCTAGCAAGCTTACCTCCAATAAATCCAAGTTTTAGTTTAACCCCTTTTCCACCGTTGCCAAACAGTGCATCTTCTTCAATCTTTTGGTTCTAAAGAAACCATTCGCAAAAGAATCTGAGCCATGCTCCCATTCCTCTTCTGGAATGCCTAGATATTCCTCACCCCAAACCAAAGATTCTTATACAATGAAAAACCCCGGAAGTTTCAAAGAAGCAGTTGCACCAAACACGGCAGATTCCAAAGGTCCAAGGGTTAAAGAAAACTTTAACGTTGTACCTTTGCAGATATCTCCTATCCTAGCCCTGGATAAGGAGTACGAGAACTATGAGGTTAAACACCTCGTTAAGCCATTATACAGCAATAGGAACTATGTCGAGACAGAAAGTTCCTTAAAAACCAGAAAATTCTTTGAGTTCATTCTGGTTGACTCTGGCTCTATTGAAATAAAGCATAAACTAAGCAATGATGCAGATCCTGATAGTATTGCTTACTCTAAGTTTACTATCAAGAAAATTCTAACCCCTTTTGAGTGGCAGGTTGATCATTTGCACACTCCTATCAGATTATCAAGGGAACACAGACCCCAAACTTACAATTGGCATGATTAGAAATCTGCTTCGTTTAATTTCCTTTACTTACGACCAACTACACATACTTGGTTTGTAAAGTACAGTCTTGAGATTTCTAAATCTATCATCCCCAGATGGTTCTATGAATGGTGGAGCTACTTTGGAGGAAACAAATTAGTTTTACCAAAAACTTTTCTTGATAAATTCGATCAGTTCCAAATTGATCATGATATCTCATCTTTACCAGAACACATTAAATTGTGTAAATATTTTATTCAAAAAAGAATATCGTATATTATCAATTGGACTTTTGTCATTGCATAATTTGACATAATTAAATATTTATCCAAAGAAGTCATGATCAAGGGATGGTCACCAGCACCCAAAGATCAATCCTCAAACTCTCAAGTTGTGTCAAAGAAATCACCAAGAAAATCAAAGAAAATCAACTTCTAAGGATGATTTAAAGAAAAGGTTACAAAAGGCCTTATCAGAAATTGATTCTGATCCTAATGAAGAAGAAATCATGAAATTACTTGATGAAGCATCTTCATCACAAAGTGATGACAATGGAGAATGCTAAAACCCAAAGCTTTAGCACAGTCTTACCTGGATTCCTTTTATGATTAATCCTACCTGAGGATATTAAAATCCGGAATAACTAGTCTTTCAGATAGAGACTCAAAGAGTCGAAATTATCTAGAAAGAAAAAGAAGAGTCTCAAAGAGACGGAATTTCTTTTGATTAAAAATCAAATGGACCCAGCAAAGATTGGCGTGTTCTCCAAAAAGAAGATGGCCGACAAGCTTTATCAAAAGCAAAAGATGCCACTACTAGACAAAAGCAAAAGCTTTATCAAAAGCAAAAGATGCCATTACTTTCAAAAGAAAAAGCAGTGGACAGTGGAATCAACCTGCTTCTATTCTCTCCAATCTAATAAAAGCCTTTTTGAGCTCTTTCTAATTGGTGTTCAATGTGAATCTAAGTAGGTGTCTTCAAGGTAAATCTCTCTCTCTCTGACTTGGGAAATGTGCCCAGCCATATTCTCTCTCTCTGAAACATGTTACGACACATTTCTCTTCCGATAATCTTCTTTAATTTTTCATCATGGAGGGAAAAATGCTTTTTATTTCAGGGTTTAAATCTTTTGAGCTTATCAACTTGGGTGAGGAGTGGTTCGATTGGATCGAAAGGGGCAAAAGATATTCATGCAAAATCAGTATAGATGAGGAGAACCTCCGGCGGGTATGTGAAGCACTCAAGCAAGCATCTAAAAGGGCAGGAAATTATTACAGACGATGGGGGTGGAAATCACAAGCATACTATTACAGAGTTTTTGTTAATTTCAACTTCTATGGGCGTTTCATTCGCATTGAAACGTGGTTGGGGGCCAAGAAGAAATCTGTAATCATCCCGGAAGCTGACTTCAACATAGGCTGGGGAGACATAGCCGATAAAACCCTCCACTTTCTGGGGAAGCAGTTCTCAAACAGATATAGGCCAACCTATACTCACCAGACAAAGTCATATGTTGACACGGCTAAGATTGCTCAGTGGCTGGTGTTAACAAAGTCTACAACAAGGGAGGTGGACAATGCTATTATAGTCGACTCGGGTGGTGCGAGTCATCATTTTCTTGCTAGATGCCTGGTTGGTACCTTCAATGATCCGTTCAATTACAGTCCAAATCAAGAAGTTATCCAGAAATGGTTTGTAAATGGATGGAGGATCTGTGTTGGTATGAGAGTGACTCCGATGTCTCATAATCAGTTTCTCTTCGAACTTCCTTCAAGGCAAGAAGCTGTGAGAGTCCATGCAGGGGATTGGTTCTGGAATGGACGTCGTCTCTCTTTGCAGTGGTGGTCGGCGGTGGCCGGTACTGAAACTGCTTGCCAGAAATCTGACCATAAATGGATTAAAGCGTTTGGAATTCACGTCCACGCATGGAAACTTGATACTTTCAGAACCATTGGAGATCTTTACGGTCGCTACATAGGTATTGATGAGGACACGAAGCACCGGAGACACTATCTTTGGGCAAGAATTTGTGTTAGCAACAGTAGTGCTAAATTTCCAGATAAGTTAGAGCTCGAAGTGGACTGTTGGAAATATGAAATCTCAATTTTGAAGGATGTGGCTGCAACACCAAAACCAGTTCGAAAGGCCGGAGAAGAAAGGTTGGGAATTTCATCAATCAAAGCAGCGGTGAATTTGGGGAATGGTGTCGAAAGTCAGGTCAAATCGCAGCACGTGGAAGGGCACTTTAATTCAAAAGCGGCAGTAGACAGTCAGCTGGAGATAGGGCACTTTAATTCAAAAGTTTTGGGCCCTTTACCCAGTCTCATTAAATCACGGGCCAAGCAAGGGAAATTTATAATTAGGCCCAATGAAGCCAGCAACTCAGATATTAGTAGAGTCCCAGGGAATTTGGACCAAAATATAAACTTCTTTTCAAAAGGCCCACACAAGAAGGCCCATTCTAAGGAAAAGAAAAATAAACCCCTCAGCTTTCAGTATTGGCGTGCCATCAGAACTTTACCAGACCCTCGTCTACTTCACAGAAATGTAGTGCCTCTCTCATCTATTGATCTCCAGCAGTCCCATGCCAACCCAGTCATTACAAAATCAAATACGCAGGTTTTAACAACTACCCCCCTTTCAGAAGCCAATGATGATGCCGATGACGATGCTGAAACCTTCATCAACAACCTCATAGGTCTTTCACATAGGTTGAATTGGTCAGAATCTGCTTCTACTGCTCTGTTTTGTTCTGACACTGATTCTCACAGTGAATCTCTTCCCCTCTCTTGGCACGACGGTGAGGCATTGGAACTACAAGAAATTCAACAAGTAATCCAGCAACCCACAACAATAGAGACTTCTAAATGGACAAAACTAGTTATGGGAAAGGCATGCAAGGCTTTTGGGATCAATATAGCCGGTTTTGAACATGAAATCCTAGACCTAATTCTAAGAATGGACCAGAAGAGGAAGGTTCAATTACAAAAAAGGGGATCTTCTTCTACTTCCAGTAAGGAAAGAAAGGGGAGGAAAAAAGGGGAATCTGAAGTTCACAACCTAATTTGTGGCATCAACTATGATGGGAGGAAGAAAAGTGATAGGGGCCGGCATTGCAAGATACTGTCCAGATGAAGGTCAAAATTCTCAGTTGGAACATTCAGGGGCTAAATAATAAGAATAAAAGAAGCACTCTAGCTTCAATGGTCAAAAGGTGGAAAGCTGATATCTTGTGTCTACAAGAAACCAAAACGGATGGCATTCCTTCAAGTATGATTTATCAGATATGGGGGAATAGGTGGGCTGACTGGGCAGAGTTAGGGGCAAACGGCAACAGTGGAGGTATTATCATCTTATGGGACAAAAGATTGTGGAGGTCTGTTGACTCTCACCAAGGATGTTTTTCAATTACATGCATCCTTGAGAGTTTGCAGGAGGATTTCAAGTGGGGTTTTACAGGAGTTTACGGCCCACACAACGACACAGATAGGAATGACTTCTGGCAAGAGTTGGGAGCAATAAGGGGTATCTAGAGTGATCAATGGGTTATAAGTGGAGATTTCAACGTGTGCAGATTTGAGGCTGAGAGATACAATTGCAACAGAAGAACCAAAGCCATGAAAAGCTTCTCTGAAATAATTTCAGATCTTCAGCTAATCGACCTTCCTTTGCACGGGGCACAATACACATGGTCAAGGGGGGAAAACAATCTACAGGCCTCAAGAATTGATAGGTTCCATATCTCTACAGAATGGAATGAGAGCTTTAAGTCTATCAAACAGGTGGCAATGCCAAGACCTATTTCAGATCACAAGCCTCTAATGCTAGAAAGTGGTGACTGGTCTTCAACTCCATCCTACTTCAAGTTCGAAAATATGTGGCTCCAGCAAGAGGGGTTCATGGACAGTGTGAAGGAGTGGTGGCAAGGTTATGTGATTAACGGCAGCCCTGATTTTATACTTGTTCAGAAGATGAGAAACCTGAAGAAAGACATCTCCAATGGAACAAGGAAGTCTATGGAAAGCTAGAGGCAAGAAGAAGCAGAATACTAGAAGAGCTTTCAGCCTTAAAACAGGCAACAGAGAACAGACCTCCTTCTCAACCTGAAAAACAAAGTTTTCTTAATATGAAAGGGGAACTAATGGAAATTGCCAAAGCTGAAGAAACTTCATGGAGACAAAAATCAAGATGCCTATGGCTAAAAGAAGGGGACAGGAACACTAGATACTTCCAAACACTGGCAAACTCTCACAGAAGATACAACTCAATTGAAAAGCTCAAAATTGATAATGAGATCACAGAAGACAAGGAAGTGATCAATGAGGAGATCTTGAATTACTACCAGAATCTATACAAAGAAAGTGAAGAGTGGAGGCCTACTGCCAGCTTTGAGGAAGTAGCCAGACTCACTGAGGCAGACAGAGAGTTGCTAGAAAAAGGGTTTGAAGAAGATGAAGTGCTTAGTGTCATTCAATCATGTGCGCCCGATAAGGCGCACATGAAGAAGATGAAGTGCTTAGTGTCATTCAATCATGTGCGCCCGATAAGGCGCACATGAAGAAGATGAAGTACTTAGTGTCATTCAATCATGTGCGCCCGATAAGGCNATTTCAGATCTTTAGCTAATCGACCTTCCTTTACACGGGGCACAATACACATGGTCAAGGGGGGAAAACAATCTACAGGCCTCAAGAATTGATAGGTTCCATATCTCTACAGAATGGAATGAGAGCTTTAAGTCTATCAAACAGGTGGCAATGCCAAGACCTATTTCAGATCACAAGCCTCTAATGCTAGAAAGTGGTGACTGGTCTTCAACTCCATCCTACTTCAAGTTCGAAAATATGTGGCTCCAGCAAGAGGGGTTCATGGACAGTGTGAAGGAGTGGTGGCAAGGTTATGTGATTAACGGCAGCCCTGATTTTATACTTGTTCAGAAGATGAGAAACCTGAAGAAAGACATCTCCAATGGAACAAGGAAGTCTATGGAAAGCTAGAGGCAAGAAGAAGCAGAATACTAGAAGAGCTTTCAGCCTTAAAACAGGCAACAGAGAACAGACCTCCTTCTCAACCTGAAAAACAAAGTTTTCTTAATATGAAAGGGGAACTAATGGAAATTGCCAAAGCTGAAGAAACTTCATGGAGACAAAAATCAAGATGCCTATGGCTAAAAGAAGGGGACAGGAACACTAGATACTTCCAAACACTGGCAAACTCTCACAGAAGATACAACTCAATTGAAAAGCTCAAAATTGATAATGAGATCACAGAAGACAAGGAAGTGATCAATGAGGAGATCTTGAATTACTACCAGAATCTATACAAAGAAAGTGAAGAGTGGAGGCCTACTGCCAGCTTTGAGGAAGTAGCCAGACTCACTGAGGCAGACAGAGAGTTGCTAGAAAAAGGGTTTGAAGAAGATGAAGTGCTTAGGGTCATTCAATCATGTGCGCCCGATAAGGCCCCAGGGCCAGATGGTTTCACCATGGCTTTCTTCCAAAATTCTTGGGGTTTCATTAAAGCAGAGGTCATGGAGGCCCTAAACTACTTTCACCAGCATTGCTACATGGTGAGGTCTTGCAATGCATCTTTCATTGCTTTAGTACCTAAAAAGAAGGGTGCAATTGAACTCAGGGATTTCAGGCCAATTAGCCTTATTGGAAGTGTTTACAAGATAGTGGCCAAGGTTCTAGCAGAGAGATTGAAGTTGGTTGTTCGGAAGCTAGTCTCTAGCTACCAAAATGCCTTCATCAAACAAAGGCAGATAACTGATGCAGCTCCCATAGCTAATGAGGTTTTGGACTGGAGGATTAAAACCGGAGAACCTGGAGTTATGTGCAAGATGGATATAGAGAAAGCCTTTGATAAATTGAACTGGTCATACCTAATATCTATCTTGAGAAAGATGGGTTTCGGTGACAAGTGGATAAAATGGATAAGGTATTGCATCTCTACTGTTAAATATTCAATTTTAATTAACACATCCCCTGTGGGCTTCTTCTCTCCTCAAAAAGGGATCAGACAAGGCGATCAACTCTCCCCCTTTTTGTTCATATTAGCCATGGAAGGTCTTAGTAAGATGTTGGAAAAGGCCAGACAAATGCAGTGGATTCAAGGTTTCAGAGTTCGCACCAATGCTGGGAGTACAATTACTATATCTCATTTACTGTACGCCGATGATACTCTGATCTTTTGTGAGGCAGAAAGAACACAACTCCTATACCTTAATCTCACCCTCCTACTCTTTGAAGCCTTATCAGGATTACACATCAACAAGCAGAAAAGCATTATCTACCCAGTCAACAATGTGAACAACATAGTAGAGTTCGCAGAAACTATGGGTTGCAGCATTGGAGCACTCCCCTCCACCTACTTGGGTCTCCCTCTGGGAGCCAAATTCAAGAATTGTGAAATTTGGAATGATGTTGTAGAAAAATTTGAAAAGAGGCTGGCCACTTGGCAAATGCAATACTTATCTATGGGAGGTAGATTAACTCCTTATTAGCAGTGTACTTGACAGCATACCTACCTATTATATGTCTTTGTTCCCTATCCCTAAAAAGGTGTTAAAGCAATTGGATAAAATCAGAAGAGATTTCCTTTGGGAAGGGAATAACAACTCTCACAAATTCCACTTGATAAAATGGGATAAAGTCATACGGCCGAAAAGCAATGGAGGATTGGGGATCAAAGATTTAGCAATACACAACAAAAGTATGCTGATGAAGTGGCTATGGAGGTATG
>MDKJ01242965.1:0-103162 GCA_005239525.1 Nicotiana knightiana
GACATACGAAGGATTCGAAGAGACGGCAAGACATCGATTTGTACATATTTTCTTCATTACTTTATAGTTGTATTATGCAAGTTGTTTTAGATTTTATTCTTATGAATTTGTTTAGCTAACTTCTTTAACCTAGGGTTTTGGTAGAACCCGTTGGGGAATAAACTTATTGTGATATTAATATAGCTTTGATTGGTTGATTAAACTCTATTTGTTCAACTACGTTCTTGTTGTAGTTGATTGAAGGGCCCTCAATTAGCTGTGCCTATTTATTATGTATCTACTTGAGAGAGAGTGCATATTTAGGTAATTGTTTGAACAACACCACTCCCAGAGTATAGACGAAAGTCATAACCGAGGGTTTAGAGGTTGGATTAGAGATAACGATACTTCGGGTGCAATCTAAGTGAACTGTAATGCAATCTAGCTAGCGTAACTTGAGAGAGTGCGTCTAGTAAATTATCATAATTACTTGAGAGAGATTTATGGTAGATAGAGTGTTCATGATTGATAGAGACAACTAATCAAGCTATACGAAGTATCCGAGAAGTAAGTTCACCAGCGGGGGAAACCATAACCTTAGATTTTTATTACAATTGTTTATACCTTAGCATAGTTAATCTTTAGTTTTAATCTTTAGTATTAGTAATTTAAATAACATCAGGTGACAGCTGAGTAGTATTTTAACAGCTTGCTTGATACGGAAATTCCCTGTGGGATCGACTCTGGGCATAATACCCCAGATTATATTTGCATCGCCCGTTTAGTCTTTCTATAAGACATAGTTGAGCGTGATCAGTGCACCTTCACGGAAGCAATGTTATTTGACCTTAGCTTTCTAACATGCATGTCCACAATGGCTACTCTCTCCTCAACATAAGATATATCCTTGTCCAACTGGACAGAGCTGAAATCCAACACATGAGCCGAATCACCGTGATACTTTCGGAGCATGGAATACCGGATGAACTCTTGCTAGACTAGGAGGTAAGGCAATATCATAAGCAACCTCCCTAATACGTCGCAAAACCTCAAAGGGACCTATGTACCTTGGGCTTGGCTTGCTCTTCCTCCCAAACCTCATAACACCCTTCATAGGCGATACTCGAAGCAAGACCCTCTCTCCTACCATGAATTCCACATCTCTAACCTTTCGGTCCACATAAATCTTCTGTCTGGACTGGGTTGTGTCGATCCTGGATAACTTCACCTTGTACAGGGCATCTTAAACCAAGTCCGTGCCCAATAATCTAGCCTCGCCCGGCTCAAACTAACCCACTGGGAACCGACACCGCTTACCATACAGAGCCTTATACTGTGCCATCTGGATGCTCGATTGATAACTGTTGTTGTAGGCAAACTCGGCTAGTGGAAAAAGCTGATCCCATAAACCTCCAAACTCCATCACACACAGACACACATAGCATATCCTTTAATATTTGAATAGTGCGCTCGGACTTCTTCTGAGGGTGAAATGTTGTGCTCATCTCCACTCGAGTACCTAACTCATGCTGTACGGCCCTCCAGAATCATGATGTAAACTGTGTATCCCGGTTAGAAATGATATATACCGGTACACCACGAAGCTTGACGATCTCGTGGATGTAGATTCGAGCCAATTGCTTGGAATAATAGGTAGTAATCACAAGAATGAATTGAGCTGTCTTGGTTAGCCTATCCACAATCACCCAAACTACATCAAACTTCCGCTGAGTCTGTGGGAGTCCAACAAAGAAATCCATAGTGATTCGCTCCCATTTTCACTATGGAATCTCTAACTTATGAAGCAACCCACCCGGTCGCTGATGCTCATACTTCACTTGCTGGCAATTTAGACACTGAGCCACATACTCCACTATGTCCTTCTTCACCCGCCTCAACGAGTAATGCTGTCTCAAGTCATGATACGTCTTCGCGACACCCGGATGAATGGAGTACCGCGAATTGTGAGCCTCCTAGAGAATCAACTCACGCAAACCATGTACATTGGGCACACATAACCTACCTGCATC
The DNA here is from genome assembly GCA_005239525.1 of Nicotiana knightiana. NCBI lineage: Eukaryota > Viridiplantae > Streptophyta > Magnoliopsida > Solanales > Solanaceae > Nicotiana > Nicotiana knightiana. Next base: position 2,010 of record MDKJ01242965.1, read on the forward strand.
CTCAATACACCATCATCCCCAATAGTGACCTCCTTAGCATCATTCTGCTAGACCATGTCCTTAAGGAAAATTAGATTGGGGTCATCATACTGATACTCCCTTCACGATCATAAAGAGAAGAACGAGAGACCACACAAGCCAATAATCGACTCGGCTTAGAAATATCCAATCTCACAAACTGGCTGGCTAAGGCCTGAACATATAACGCCAAACGCCTCTTAGCTACTGGTAGATATGCCAAACCCCCAAACTCTCCGCCTTGCGACTCAAAGCATCGACCACCACATTGGCCTTCCTCGGGTGGTACAAAATGGTGATATCATAGTCCTTAAGTAGCTCCAACCGCTTCTACTAATGAAAGTTAAGATCATTTTGCTTGAATAGATGCTGTAAACTCCGGTGACCGATGTAAATCTCAGAAGGAACACCATACAAATAGTGCCGCCAAATCTTCAAGGCAGGAAGAAGCAAAGAAAGGGGGAGAAGACCAAATTGACAACACAAAGGCTGCAGAACACCAAAAATAAAAGCAACACCAAAGTAATGACACAACACCTCAAAGTATGAATGGCAAACACAAAGGAGAAAAAACTTCAAAGGTACCTCCTAGAAAAAGAAACAGCAGCAGATGTATTTACCAAAACAACATGCAAATACTGCAGATCAGTCATCTACTCAGTATATTGCCACCAATAAAAGCTCAAGTATAAACCAAGCTACTCACACTGTCTCTCAAAATGCCAATGCCAATACAGTTGTGAAGGATCCAGTGATTCTGAATCCTGATTCCCAATCCCATTTCCCTCATGTTTCTCTATCTGATAAAGAAGTTCACGGTGGGATGGAGAAGAGTCAAGAGAAACCTATAGAAAATCAATAAGGGGTTCCATCATGGGTGGGGATTACTCATTTTTTGCATGAGTGTGCTAATGCACAATTGGTTGACCATAGGTTGGACTGTGTACCCCCCTGGTATCTCTGTTCCCAGAACTGAAACTCAGCATGCCTATCAACCCTCAGATGAAGTGGAACATTGTGAAGTCATTAGTTTTGAAGAGGAACTACCAAATCAGGAACTATCAAATCAAGTCAGGAGACTATTGAAAGGAAAAGCTCATGCAACTGCATATTTCAATATACAGGCTCCTAAACCAAAAAAATAAACCTAGCCAAAAAAGAAGGAAAGTAATGAGGAAACAAAATGCAGGAATCAACATCAATGAATCACCTGATGATACCAACCTTTTGGGCCCTGTAATCCAAAAAAGTTTAAGGCCTCATCCTAATGCAATGGAGGAGGCTCTTGCTTACAGAAACTCAGTAATAGTCAATCCTTCCCTGTCCTAGCCTCTGTTAACCAACAATGAACCAAACTTAGATGGAAATGAATTAGATATACCCACCAATGATGAAAATCTAACAGCCAAAAAACACAAAGTCACTTATGCCTCCACAAGCACCTCTAGAATGAACCATCACTTGCATTCTCTAGAAATGCCCTTGGAGGTATGTCCTATCAGCAGATACACTCCTCAACAAGATGAATATAGACCAATTGAATTAGAGGATGAAATAAATGGGGAACAAGATGTTGACAATGATCCTAGTAATGAAGATTTTGAAAAGGAACAACACTATGAACTATTGATTGCTGCAGTAAATGGAAAATCAAATCAGGAAAATGTTGCTCATTCAGCTATCTCTTCCAGAAAGAGTCCCTCACCAAGACTAACCAGGAGTAAAACTGCTAGAAGTAGTAGTGTCCCGCCAAATCACAAATATAAACACCTTTCCCAATGATTAGTGCAATCATTTGGAATGCAAGAGGCATCGGGTCCTCAGGAGCTATTGAAAGGCTCAGAACCCTGAAACAAATCCATAAACTCTCTTTCATAGTTGTCTTTGAACCTTTCTTAGCCAACTCCCACATCAACTCCTTCAAATTCCAACTTTCCATGCATCATGATGCTTCTAACATCAATGATACAATCTGGGTGTTCTGGGATAAAGAACTGCTATAATCCTAGATCATGATGAGCAACAATTGTCATTGGAATGCTGAAAATGGAAAAATGTTCCATCTGACAGTCATCTATGCTAAATGCAAACATGTACTTAGAAGACCCCTATGGGAAGTTCTAAGACACAAATCATCCAGATGCAGTGTTCCATGGTGTGTCATAGGTGACTTCAATGACATCGCCTCAGTAGAAGAAAAAATTGGTGGAATTGCATACAAAATGTCCAAAGGTATTGAGTTTCTAAGCATGATTGAAGATTGTGGTCTTGTGGACCTTGGTTTCTATGGTCACAAATACACATGGTCCAATGTAAAGGGGCCATGTTCTATAGTATGGAAGATACTTGACTGGGGTCTTTGTAAAGACCCGTAAAATTTTGTTGTTTAAATATAATGCCTGAATGAGTCCCCAAGTTGTTTTTATTGTGGAAAATTTTAAAACGGACCTAAATTGAGTAAAAGGTACCTCGAGACTTAAAGAACAAAATTTTCCAGAAAGTGGGCGTTATGCGACGCACTATGCGATTGCATAACGTGTATGCGGACTGCATAATGGTCACATACACGGGCAGATCACTGCCCCATTTGAGGTCAACTATGCGGTCCAATATGCGATCATATTTCAGTTCTGCGGACAACATAGCTATCACATTGTTTCCTTTGATTTCTGGGAGGGAAGTTATGCGACGCATTATTCGATTGCATAACGTGTATAAGGACCGCATAATGATCGCATACCTGGGCAGTGTGTTTTGAATTTTGGCCCATCTTGAGGGCCATTCTGTGATCGATTCTGCGGACCGCATGTCAGGAATGCGATCGCATTCCTGACCGCATTCTTGTGTCGGACTTCTATTTTTCTAATTTTAAAATCCGACCCCAGTTCATTAAAACACCCCTCCCCTTCATTTTTAACCATTTTCTGAACAAAATTAGAGGGAGGGGAGAGAGGGTTCTTGAGAGAGAAGGCTTAATCTTTATCAAATGGATTTTCAAAGTCACTCAAGCCTGGAAATTTTGAGTAATCATCATCTTCCTCATTCTAACAGGTAAGAATCCCCAACCCTTTTCGTTAGTTTTCAGGTTTTAAACAAAATTGGGATTCTCATGAATTGATTCTTGAAAATGTAAGTTGATACCTTGCATTCATGATCGTTACTTTCCATAATTTAGTAAGAGGAAGTGGGTTGGGGTAAAATTCACAAGGGGCCGGCAATCTAATGGGTCACACAGATTCGATAAAATGCTTAAATAAGTTCAACTCGCATGCATGATTTCCAATTCTGAGCTGAATATGTTTAATTGCGAACTAGATTGATGGTACTAGTCAGTACGGTGATCTGTGAGTAAAAGTTAAAAAGGAATTTCGACCCCAGGTATGTATGGCTAACTTTAACCTTCGTAGAATCCTCTTGTTGGGTCCGCGTATACGTCATGTGTATCTGGTTTGGAAATATGTGAATTGATTGTTCAAATGTGTTGAGATGTAAGATTCTATTCTCCGATTGTCCTAGTTGACTGTCATGCTACCGTGCTATTTGAGGTTGTGAAAAATGTTTTGATGTGCCTATTTCATTTTGTGCAAAGCTCGTAAATGCTAAAGGGTATCGATATGAAAGGATGTGTAATGAATGAAAGGTTGTTAATGTGCCCAAGTGTTGGAATGTACATAATGGCTAAAAAATGTGCGTGGTAAGTAATGAAAAAGGGTATCGTGAAATGATGTAAAAGAGTTGAACGATTATGGAAACACCGTGTACATGAATTACTGCTTAGCGACAATTATGGTGCCTTGGGTCCAAATAAATAAATTGTTGATATGAACTTGCGTTCCATGAAATGATGATTCTTGTGATGTAAGTTGTTTGTGATTGTTGTTTTGAATGTAAATTGTCAGGCGGGGTCGGGTTGCGTGCCGCAACACGAAGTAATAAGGTGTGGGTTGTGGTGATAAGGAAGGATTGAATTGTCATGCGGGGTCGGGTTGCACGCCGCAACACGAAGTAATATGGTGTAGGTTGTGGTGATAAGGATGGCCGAGGTAATAAGGGTGGCCTAGGTAATAAGGATGGAATATGATCATTATCACTACTGAAATGAAAATCTATGAGCTGTTGAATATGATGATGTTGAAAGGGGAAAATGAGAGATTGTGAAACTTGTTTGATTTTGATTGTTTCTTTCCACGTTCATTGATTAATTGGTTCTATTACTGTCTCTTAATTGTGTACTGTTTGATTGTACTTGGGATAAATTTTTTTTATACATACTAGTACTATTCCACGGTACTAGCGTCCCTTTTGCCGGGGGTGTTACATTTTCTTATATGAATGTAGGTGGTTCTAGAACAGATAATACAGCCTACCGTCAGTAGTGCCTCCTCTCCTTTCCGTCAGCTGTTATGGTAAGCCCCATTTCCTCCCGGGGCCACGTGTGGCTCATGTTGCCTTATTTTGATTTTATTGTGTTGTGTAAGGTATAGCCGGGGTCTTGTTACCGGCAAGTAGTAGATAAACCCTTTTGTATTCGTAGAGGCTCCGTAGACACAATGTGGGTAATGTATATATGTATTTTGGGTAGTAAGCATACCGTTCGGAATAGTGGTCCACGTTGGTAAATGTCATATGTATTTCATAAGTAATTGGAATCCAATGTTGGGAATGATAAAAAGTAGAAATGAATTCAAGCCGTAAGTTTATGCTTAAGTTATAAATGGCTATTTCACATGAATAATGTATATTTAAATCGCGGGGTAACGCGTGGGATAGGAAAGACAAATCAGGTTCGCTTGGCCGGGTTCACTTGGTTAGGCGCCGGTCTCGTCCCTCGATTTTGGGGTTGACAAGATTGGTATCAGAGCCTAAGGTTTTAAAAGTGTCCTAGGATGTTCAGAACCGTGTCTAGTAGAGCCCTTCTTATCGGTGTGTTGTCGACTACATCTATAATTAGGGGACTACATGGACATTTAGGAAACACCCTTTTCATTGTTATTCTATATCGTGCGGTAAAGTGGAAAGTGAGAATATTCTTGTCTAACGCGTACTCTGTTCCAAAATTTTCAGTGATGGCACCAAAGAAGAGAGCTCGACTCGGCCTAGAGGCCAATGCCACCCCAAGTTTGGCCGTGAACTCTGTACCCGATGGTGCGGGTGAGAGCGAATCCCCGACCTTGAATCCATCTGGCCTTTCTTTTCCAGATCAGAGTGTTCCTATTCCTGCTGCGGCGGAGGGTGCTACGATCCCTCCCGCCGATATTCCTGATCCTCCTTCGGTTCCAGCTTCAGGTCCCGGTACTTCCGATGGGGACCTCAGGGGAGCTATTCATATGTTGACCCAGTTAGTGGTCGCTCAGGCCCAAAGATCTCATGCTGCCCCTGCATCTTCTAGCGCACAGGGAGATTCCGCCGGTTCTAGAGTCAACCAGTTTCTGTGGTTGGCCGCTCCAGAGTTCTCAAGTATTGATCCAGATGCCGATCCACAGGACTTTCTAGATGAAATGTACAAGACGCTTCGGGTTATGAAGGATATAGAGACAGAGGGGGTTGAGTTAGCATCTTACAGGCTGAGGGGAGCAGCGTATCCTGGTTCAAGATGTGGGAGGATTCCCGTGGGGAGGGAAGTCCTCCGGCGAGATGGGATGAGTTCGTTGATGCTTTCATGGATCACTTCTTGCCTGCCAAGACTATGGCAGCCCGTGCTATGGAGTTTGAGGTTCTCAAGCAGGGTAATATGAGTGTGTGGAGTACCACATGGAGTTCGTGAGGCTGTCCAAGTACGCTCCTCAGTTGGTATCGACTATGGATGCCAGAGTTCGACGGTTTGTTCAGGGCCTAAGTCCCTTGGTTGTTAATGAAACTGCTATAGCTGCCTTGCACTCAGACATGAATTATGGAAAGATAGTGGGATTCGCCCAGGCCACAGAGGCTAGAAAATTGAAGATAAGGTCGGAGAGGGAGAGCATTAGCAGGGCCCGGTCAGCGCGCCACTCGGGGAGTTCAGTTGGAGGAGGGAGACCAATTCAAGGGAGAGGACCATCAGGGCCATCCTAGTCTTATGCTCAGTCCTCATCCAGTGCACCTCCATCAGTGCCCCTTTATGAGCAGAGCTGTCGCTGGGGGCCAAGAGCAGGTAGCAGGAGACCCCATCCGTCTGGTCATCCAGGAGGGAGGTTCTAGCAGCGGAGGAGGGCTCTGTGCCCTAAGTGTGGGAGGTTCCATACCGAGACTTGTTACCTTGATATCCCCATATGCTTCGGGTGTGGGGAGAGAGGTCATATTCAGCAGAATTGTCGTGCGCCCAGTCAGGGCATGGGTAGTGATTTTGCAGCCGTCCGGTTCTTCAATCGCCGGATCTTCATGGCGTCCTCTAGCTCCAGCAGGGCGTGGTGCAGTTAGGGGTGAAGTATGAGGTACAGGTGGACCCAGTCGTTTCTATGCTTGAGTGGTCGCCAGAGTGCGGAGGCTTCTCTAGATGTTATTACAGGTATTCGGACTGTTCAAGCACTTGGTGTTTATGCTCTTATTGATCCGGGGTCCTATTTGTCATATGTTACCCCATTTATTGCTTCAAGTTTTGGGATAGAACCCGAACAATTTCATGAGCCGTCCTCTGTGTCGACTCCTGTTGGTGATTCCATCACAACCGCACGAGTCTATAGGAATTATGTTGTCACGGTGTGTGGTCGAGATACCACGGCCGATCTTATCGAACTTGGGATGGTAGTTTTCGATGTTATCATGGGAATGGATTAGCTTTACTCGTGCTTTTCTACACTAGACTTCCGAACTAGAATTATGAGACTAGAGTTTCCTAATGAGTCAGTTATCGAGTGGAAAAGGGAATGGTGTGGTGCCAAAGGGTAGGTTTATTTCCCACCTTTAGGCCTCGAAGATGATTAAAAAGGGGTGTGTTTATCATTTGGTCCGGGTTGCGGACACCACTTCAGAAGTGTCTGCCCCCGAGTCTGTCCCAATCGTGAATGAGTTTCTTGAAGTATTTTCGGACGAGCTTCTAGGGATTCGGCCAGATAGAGAGATCGATTTCGAGATTGATGTATTTCCAGATACGTAGCCAATATCTATTCCACCATACAGAATGGCGCCCGCAGTGTTGAGGGAGTTAAAAGAGCAGTTGAAAGACTTACTAGAGAAGGGGTTCATTCGGCACGAGTGTGTCGCCGTGGTGCGCTCCGGTTCTTTTCGTCAGGAAGAAGGATGGGTCGCTTCAGATGTGTATTAATTATTGGCAGCTCAACAAAGTCACTATCAAAAACAAGTATCCATTGCCTCGGATAAATGATCTGTTCGACCAACTGCAGGGTGCGAGGTTCTTCTCCAGAATTGATTTACGCTCGGGGTATCACCCGTTGAAGATCAGAGAGCAGGATATTCCTAAGACCGCCTTCAGAACTCGTTATGGCCATTTTGAATTTTGGGTAATGTCTTTTGGACTGACCAATGCTCCAGTGGCTTTCATGGATCTTATAATCGGGTTTTCAAACCGTTTCTTGACTCCTTCATGATTGTTTTTATTGATGACATCCTTGTCTACTCGCGGAGTTGGGAGGATCATGCTAATCACCTCAGGGCAGTTCTGCAGACTCTTCAGCACCAATTGTATGCCAAAATTTCAAAATGTGAATTTTGGCTGCAGTCAGTCACATTTTTGGGTCATGTTGTTTCTAGAGAAAGGATTAAGGTTGATCCCCAGAAGATCACAACGGTGAAGGATTGGCCTAGACCAACGACCCTCACATAGATTCGCAGTTTCTTGGGTCTAGCCGGGTACTATTGGAGGTTTGTGGAGGGGTTCTCTACCCTCGCCTCCCCATTGACTAAATTGACGCAGAAGGAAACTAAGTTCCAATGGTCCGACGCTTGTGAGAAGAGCTTTCAGGAATTGAAATCCAGATTGACTTCAGCACCGGTGTTAACTTTTCCAGAAGGCACAGAGGGATTTGTGGTTTATGGTGATGCTTCATGGGTTGGTTTGGGATGTGCGTTGATGCAACACGAGAAGGTTATATACTATGCTTCCAGGCAACTCAAGAATCATGAGAAGAATTATCCGAACACATGATTTAGAACTCGCGGCAGTTGTGTTTGCATTAAAAATATGGCGGCATTATTTGTATGGGGTCCATGTGGACGTGTTCTCAGACCACAAGAGTCTCCAATATTTGTTCAAGCAGAAGGAGTTGAATTTAAGGTAGCGATGATGGTTAGAATTTCTTAAGGATTATGATATGAACATTTTGTACCATCCGAGAAAAGCAAATGTAGTGGTCGACGCTCTTAGTAGGAAGTCTATAGGTAGTCTTGCTCATTTGGAGGAAGTTCAGAGGCCGTTGGCTCGGGAGGTTTGTCAATTGGCTAGTTTGGGGGTCTGTCTCTCGACCTCAGGCGAGGGGAAAGTCATGGTGCATAATAGGGAAGAATCATCACTTGTAGCAGAAGCCAAGGAGAAGCAGTTTATTGATCCAGCATTGGCGCAATTGAAGGAGGAAGTTTTAATAGCAAGATTTCGGCATTTTCACTCGGAAGCGATGATGGTGTTTTGCGGTGCCAGGGAAAGCTATGTGTTCCGATATGGATAATCTTCGGGAGAGAGTGATGGCAGAAGCTCCCAGTTCCAAGTATTTCGTGCACCCAGGTTCTACAAAAATGTATCGAGATCTCTGGGAAGTTTATTGGTGGAGCGGTATGAAAAGAGGTGTGGCAGACTTTGTATCTAAATGTCTGAATTGTCAGCAGGTGAAGGCCGAGCATCAGAGGCCTGGTGGGTTAACTCACCTTATGGAAATTCCAATGTGGAAATGGGAAATGATCAACATGGATTTAGTGGTAGGGTTACCTCGCACTCAACGCAAGTTCGACTCGATTTGGGTGATAGTGGATCGACTCACGAAATCAGCTCACTTCTTGCCGGTCAAGTCCACCGATACTGCATAACAGTACGCTCAGTTGTATATCAAGGAAATAGTCAAACTTCATGGTACTCCGGTTTCTATTACCTCAGATCGAGGAGCCCAGTTCACGGCTAATATTTGGAGGAAATTTCAGCAAGGTTTGGGTACTCAGGTAAATCTCAGCACAACTTTCCATCCACAGAATGATGGTAAGGCAGAGCGGACTATTTAGATGCTTGAAGATATGTTACGGGCTTGTTTATTGGACTTCAAGGGTAGTCAGGAAGATCATTTATCGCTTATCGAATTTGCTTACAATAACAACTTTCACGTTAGCATTCAGATGGCCCCATTTGTGGCAGTGTACAGAAGGAGGTGTAGATCTTCGATTGGGTGGTTCAAGGTTGGTGAAGCAGAATTGTTAGGGCCAGATCTTGTGCACCAGGCATTGGAGAAGGTCATATTCATTCGGGAGAGGAAGATAACAGCCCAGAGCCGTCAAAAATCCTATGCGGACGTTCTTCGAAGAGAATTGGAATTCCAAGTAGATGACTGGGTATTATTGAAGGTATCTCCCATGAAGGGAGTGATGCGATTTGGGAAGAAAGGGAAATTGATCCCAAGGTATGTTGGGCCATATCGGATTTCCCAAAGGATATGACAAGTGGCTTATAGGTTGGAATTACCCCTGAATTGTCATTAGTGCACCCGGTGTTCCAGGTGTCCATGTTGAAGAAAGTGGTTGGAGATCCATCAGCCATCGTGCCAGTTGAGACCATCTCCCCTAATTTCCTTATTGTTGTAATTTCCCAATGTGTGCTAAAACTGAACCCGCTGTTATATTTGGGTAGTGTGTAACCCTTGAGGTAAATGAAAGTTTTGTGGAATGTATGTGTTAGGCAAGTGATTAATAATGGTGTAGGTTGGTATAATTAATTGAAATGAATATAGTATATTGAGGTGATTGGGTTGTATGAGACTCATTAAAACGACCAAGTTATGTGCAAAAATGTGAATCATGTGCAAATTTGTGGTATAAGAAGAAAGAACTATGTGTATTTGACAAAAATGATTGAATATTTGCAAATTTTTGAGGTAACAACACTGTGTGTGAGTTATTGGGTGATTAAAACTGTGTAATGGTGCTTGGAAATGTGTTTCGGGGGCTCTCTGACAGGTAGATAGGTCTAATTAGAAAGGGAACTCTGGCAAAATTTTTCTGAAATATTAGAGTTGGTAAAAATCTGGAAGTTGCATATCATCCTTTCAAAACTAAATGATTTCCAAAACCCTCATTCGAGGACGAATGATTTTTAAGGGGGGGGGGGGGAGGATGTAAAAACCCGTAAAATTTTGTTGTTTAAATATAATGCCCGAATGAGTCCCCAAGTTGTTTTTATTGTGAAAATTTTTAAAACTGACCTAAATTGAGTAAAAGGTACCCCGAGACTTAAAGAATAAAATTTCCCAGAAAGTGGGCGCTACGCGACGCACTATGCGATCGCATAACATGTATGCGGACCGCATAATGGTCGCATACAGGGCAGATCACTGACCCATTTGTGGTCAACTATGCGGTCCAATATGCGATCACATTTCAGTTCTGCGGACCGCATAGCTGTCGCATTGTTGCTTTTGATTTCTGGGAGGGAAGTTATGCGACGCATTATGCGATCGCATAACGTGTATGCGGACAGCATAATGGTCGCATACCTGGGCAATGTGTTTTGAATTTTGGCCCATCTTGAGGGCCATTCTGCGGTCGATTCTGTGGACCACATGTCAGGAATGCGATCGCATTCCTGAACGCATTCTTATGTCGGGCTTCTATTTTTCTAATTTTTAAACCCGACCCCAGTTCATTAAAACACCCCTCCCCTTAATTTTTAACCATTTTCTGAACAAAATTAGAGGGAGGGGAGAGAGGGTTCTTGAGAGTGAAAGCTTCATCTTTATCAAATGGATTTTCAAAGTCACTCAGGCTTGGAAATTTCGAGTAATCATCATCTTATTCATTCTAACAGGTAAGAATCCCCAACCTTTTTCGTTTGTTTTCAGGTTTTAAGCAAAAGAGGGGTTCTCATGAATTGATTCTTGAAAATGTAAGTTGATACCTTGCATGCATGATCGTTAATGTCCATAATTTAGTAAGAGGAAGTGGGTTGGGGTAAAATTCACAAGTAAGGGGTTGGCAATCTAAGGGGTCACATAGCATTTGATAAAATGCTTAAAGGAGTTCAAATCGCATGAATGATTTCCAATTCTGAGTTGAATATGTTTAATTGTGAACTAGATTGACGGTACTAGTCGGTCCGGTGATCTGTGAGTAAAAGTTAAAAAGGAATTTCGACCCCAGGTATGTATGGTTAACTTTAACTTTCGTAGAATCCTCTTGTTGGGTCTGAGTATACGGCATGTGTACGTTGTTTGGAAATATGTGAATTGATTGTTCAAATGTGTTGAGACGTAAAATTCTATTCTCTGATTGTCATAGTTGACTATCATGCTACCGTGCTATATGAGGTTGAAAAAAAGTGTTTTGATGTGCGTATTTCATTTTGTGCAAAGCTCGTAAATGCTAAAAGGTATCGATATGAAAGTATGTGTAATGAATGAAAGGTTGTTAATGTGCCCAAGTGTGGGAATGTAATGGCTAAAAACCGTGCGTGGTAAGTAATGAAAAAGGGTATTTTGAAATAATGTGAATGAGTTGAACGATTATGGCAACACCGTGTACATGAATTACTGCTTGGTGAGAATTATGGTGCCTTGGGCCCAAATAAATAAATTGTTGATATGAACTTGAGTTCCATGAAATGATGATTCTTGTGATGTAAGTTGTTTGTTATTGTTGTTGTGAATGTAAATTGTCAGGCGGGGTCGGGTTGCGCGCCGCAACACGAAGTAATAAGGTGTGGGTTGTGGTGATAAGGATTGATTGAATTGTCAGGCGGGGTCGGGTTGTGCGCCGCAACATGAAGTAATAAGGTGTGGGTTGTGGTGATAAGGGTGGCCGAGGTTATAAGGATGGAATGTGATCATTATCACTACTGAAATGAAAATCTATGAGCTCTTGAATATGATGATGTTGAAAGGGGAAAATGAGAGATTGTGAAGCTTGTTTGATTTTCGTTGTTTCTTTCCACGTGCATTGATTAATTGGTTCTATTACTGTCTCTTAATTGTGTAATGTTTGATTGTACTTGGGATAAAATTTATTTATACATACTAGTACTATTCCACGGTACTAATGTCCCTTTTGCCGGGGGCGCTACATTTTCTTATATGAATGTAGGTGGTTCTACAGCAGATAATACATCCCACCGTCAGTAGTGCCTCCTGAGGCCACGTGTGGCTCATGTCACCTTATTTTGAGTTTATGGTGTTGTGTAAGGTATAGTCGGGGCCTTGTTACCGGCAAGTAGTATATAAACCCTTTTGTATTTTTAGAGGCTCAGTAGACAAAATGTGGGTAATGCATACATGTATTTTAGGTAGTAAGCGTACAGTTCGGAATCGTGGTCCACGTTGGTAAATATCGTATGTATTTCGTAAGTAATTGGCATCCTATGTTGGGAATGATAAAAAGTAGAAAATGATTCAAGCCGTAAGTTTATGCTTAAGTTATAAATGGCTATTTCACATGAATAATGTATATTGAAATCGCGGGGTAACGCGTGGGATAGGAAAGGCAAATCAGGTTCGCTTGGCCGGGTTCACTCGGTTAGGCGCTGGTCTCGTCCCTCGATTTTGGGGTGTGATAGTCTTGTCAATGATCGATGGTTAGAAATGTTTCCTGCTGCTACAATTTCTCATTTAGCCTCAACATGATCAGACCACAATCCTCTTCTCATGGAGATTCATATCAGACAAGACAATGGCAAAAAATATTTCAAATTCCTCAATTGCTGGGTAGACAACAGAGGATTCCTACCTTTGGTCTCAGAAGTATGGAACATGGAAGTGAAATGGCCTCCTATTTGGGTGTTTCATAAGAAGTTGAAAGCATTAAGTCATGCCCTGAGCCAATGGTCTAGACATGAATATGAAGATATTTTTCTGAAAGCCAAGGAGTTTGAACAAAAAGTCAAAAATGCAGAAGTCATCTGGGACCAAACTAATGTAGCTCCTAACAGAACAACCCTTAATGAACTCAAGGCACAATATGTTAGATATTTGAAGATTGAACAGGATGTCCTAAAGCAAAAAACTCAGCTTCAATGGTTCAAGGAAGGTGATGCAAACTGTAGGTATTTTCACAGTTTAAACAGAGGAAGAAGAAGGAAATTATTCATCCACAAAATCAAAGAATGAGGACGAATGGATCCATGGTGATGAAAAAATGGAGAGGCTACTTGTGAGTATTTCCATAACCTTTTCTCAGATCGTGGCACAATAATTAGAGAAGATCTTCTATGCATCATTCCAACTATGATCACAGATGAATACAATTATACCCTCACTAGGGATCCATCTATTGCAGAAATAAAAGATATTGTCATCTCTATGAATCCCACAAGTGCAACAAGACCAGATGGTATGAATGGAAATATTACCAATCATGCTGGGAAGTGATCAAAGAAGACCTATTCAATGTTGTTGTATCCTTCTTCAGAGGTAGTCCTATGCCCAAGTTTATGTCTAGTGCATGCCTAATTCTTCTGCCAAAAGTTGAATTCCCTAATAGTCTCACAAAATTTAGACCGATTAGTCTTAACAACTTTGTCAACAAGATTATCTCCAAGATCATTAGTACTAGGCTTGGTCCTATTCTCCCTAGGATCATTTCAGCAAATCAGTCAGGCTTTGTCAAAGGCAGAAACATCTCTGAAAATATCATGCTAGCTCAGGAAATAGTTCATGGCATTAAAAAGCCAAATATGGGTTCCAATGTAGTCATCAATCTTGACATGGCAAAAGCGTATGATAGAGTTTACTGGAGCTTCACATGCAAAGAAGAATGGGATTCAATGAAATGATCATTGACATGATATGGAGGACAATTTCTAACAATTGGTACTCTGTAGTTATTAATGGTACAAGATGTGGCTTCTTCAAATCCTCAAGGGGCCTCAAACAATGGGATCCACTAGTACCATCTTTATTCATCATAGGTTCTCCAGAATTCTCAATAGTTTTAATCATGACCAACTGTTTAATGGTTTCTACATGGAAAAGAGAGGGCCACAGATCAACCGTTTGAGCGTTGCAGATGATATTATCATCTTTAACTTTGGCAAAAGAATATCTATCATAAAGATCATGTGGGTTCTTACCAATTATGAGAACACCTCAGGGCAACTCATTAAGAGACAGAAAAGCCATTTCATGACTGCATCCTCTGCCTTTCAATCTACCATTAGAAGAATCCATGAAGTGGTAGGTTTCACCAGAAAAGATTCACCTATCATATATCTGGGGTGCCTATGTACACTGGTAGAATCAGAATCATGCATTTTAATGGGCTAATCTCTACGGTTGTGGGAAGAATCAAAGGTTGGAATGGCAAAATTTAATCCTATGGTGGAAGGGAAACTTTGATCAATCATGTACTACAGGCCTTACCAATTCACTTGCTTTTAGCTGTGTCCACTCCCAAGACAGTCATGAAGAATATTGAGAGATTGACTGCAAACTTCTTTTGGGGTATGGACAAAGACAAACACAAATATCATTGGGCATCATGGTTAAAACTTTCCTATCCTCTCAATGAAGGTGGAGTTGGTTTCAGAACTATGAAGGACACATGCAAGGCCATGGAATTCAAATAGTGGTGGCACTTCAGAACTGTTGACTCGCTTTAGAGGTCCTTCCTGAAAGCTAAGTATTGTTAGAGATCTCATCCCGTAACTAAGAAATGGGACACTGGCCAATCTCAAGCTTGGAAAAGGTTAAGTTTCAACAAAAAGGATGCTGAAACTGCAATTCGGTGGAGACTACATAATGGAAGCTGCAGCCCTCTAGTGGGATAATTGGTCAGGATCAGGCCCTTTAGCCAATAGCAGAATAGAAGGAGGAAGACGAGGCATAGTATCAGTCTCTCATTTTTGGAATGAGGGGCACTGGGATCTCCAAGTACTTAATGAAACAACCCCAACTCATAAGACTCATGAGATCATGCAGATAGCAATTCACTTCAATCCAGATCTCCCTGACAAACCTATTTGGAACTATATTATGAATGGTAAATTCACCTATGCTACTACCTGGGATCTCATAAGAAATAAAAACAAGACAACTTCACTAACAAGATGACATGACTCACGAAGAACCCTTTCAAATGGTCATTTTGCTTATGGAGAGCCCTAAGAAACAAATTACCTACTAATGATATAGTGCTCCCATTCAGCAGTTCCACTGTTTCAAGATGTGTATGTTCTTCCACACATGCCCATGAAACAGTTGATCACCTATTCAGTTCTGGTAACTTTGCAAAATTCATTTGGAGGAAGTATGGAGGCCATGTAGGTGTCCATACTGAGAATCTGCTCCTTAGAATGCTTCTGATGAACTGGCGACTTCAGAAGAGTCATAATGTGGTTCAAAAGCTCATTTTGGACACCACCCCTACCATTATTTGCTGGAACTTGTGGAAAAAAAGATGTAGTGCCAAGTATGGACAAAATCTTCTTCAGTAACCAGGGTCCTATATTCTATCAACTCAGACATCAAACTGCTCCTAAGAGCCAATTTCCCTAATGACAACTGGCCCTTCAAATGGAGGGATTTCTACCCCTTAATTAAAACGCTTCAGAAACAAACCATCTCTACCCAAGTTTGCTGGAACAAACCTGCCAATGGCTTTGTCAAAGTTATCTCTGATGGTAGTGCACTGTCCAATCCTGGCAAGATAGGAGCCAAAGTTATTATCAAAAACCACCAGGGGCATTTCATACATTCCATGGCTATTCCATTAGGGGAAGGCACCAAGAACTATGCAGAAACAGAAGCAGCAAAAATCGGTATTCAGTGGTGTTTGGCTAATGGATTCACCAGAATTCACCTAGAAGTAGACTCAGCTCTTTTGATCAAATGGTTGATTGAAGATAAGGATCCTCCGTGAACATTAAACATGAAGATACCACAGTTGAAGGACATGTGAAACCAATGCTTAGATTTCAGAGCTTCTCATGTCTATAGAGAAGCAAACTGTCCTACTGATTCACTGTCAAAACTCAGTCATGAACTCACCTAATTGACTGAGTTCAGTAATGTTGCTGCTCTCCCAACTCACATAAAAGGGAAAATCATGCAAGATTACCTGGGTACTCGTGCTTTTAGGCACAAGAAAATCAGCAAAATCTAGGTACCTCCACAACATACAAGCTCTTCTTCCTCAGCTCATAGTTATGGTTGATGTTGCCTTAAAAATGGAAGCATAATTTTCAGTTCAAATGAAAAGCACAAGGCAACAACTGATGGAATTCCATGCTAACTTCTCTTTCTGTTTTGCAGATATCAAACCTTGGGAATGCACAGACCGTTGGCCTATCCCCAGAATGTGAAATTAACAATAATTATGTTCAACCTCATTAGGATTGATCAATGGAATGGGGAAAACCTCAATCTAGTGATATTAGCACCATTTATACTTAATCTAGAGGATCCCATACAATGTGCTTGGAGCCTCTCTGCCACCTTCTTTGAACACACCTCTAACACCAGTCAAAACCCAATAACTCTCACACAAACCTCACATTCCACCATGACACTTCACATCACCACACACACACACTGCCTACTGGTTCTTACAGACACACCACCCATTCTTCAACACACCTTTCTGATAATACATCCTACATCCTCATATGAACAACTTTGACATACCTTTCTCACCAACCTTAACTCATACTTCTAGAATTAATCACAACCTTTCAACCATCAGTTAGCAATAACAACACCTTCCTCCAAGTGCCTCAGTAAACTCAAGAATCTGAAGGCAAACACACACACACCTCACAAAACACCAGTGCAAGAACATGGACAGAAATGCCAGTTTTTTTTTTATTCTGGTTTCTTTTTTGCAGGTCTTAATAACCCCCTTCTCATTAAGCCAATTGATAATCTCCCAGAGTGCGGTATTAGAATCTTGGATTCTCAATATTCTGAAATGTTATCAATTGGAAGAAGAAACATTCATCACCAAAAGCATCAATAAGGCATCAATTTCCTCTGTTGATCATAGTAATAACATAGGTTCCTACAAGCCCCTTGGATACTTCTCCACATTTCATCTCTGCATCAAATCACCTCCAATTAATAACCACCCTCACCCAAGTAGCACATGCCACACCCCTCTGTCTATGCTACCAACTACCATGCTAACCTAATAACTTACATTAATCACCAACATTTCCAACACCTCTGGTCCCATTAGTGCAACACCAATCGACTTCCCTCCTATGTTTTTTCAACAAATAATAGCAACCAAAGAACCTTCTCCAGCACCAACAACAACCTGGTAGTAGGTTCCCAGGACAAGATCTCATCCCGCCAGCAATCTTTCATCCCAGAACCTACAAGAACCTGGGAAAAGGATTGCCTTTTTAAGCTAACAAGTTTGTTCAATTGTGCAGCTACCCCCTTTAAGATTAATCATTTGATTCAACTTCAGTGTGTGGTATTAGCATCCTTGATGCTCATTTTATTGAAGTTGAAACAATTTTAATTAATTTTTCAAGTTGATCATGTATACACAACCATTTGATGGAGAATTTATTGCAAAAAAGCTGAAGCTCAACAGAATGCAACACAAGACCAACAACATCCTCAATATTACCCATTCCAGTTCACAGATCAACATCAACATGCAACCTATATATTTCCTTCTCAACATAACCCACATTCTTCATCGACAGCCTCTCAGTTACAACAACAGGAAACACCTAGGGATCCGAACCTAGCCTTCCTATTTTTTTCAGCTCAACAACAAAGACTCAATCAAGACAGACCAATGCCAAGAACTCAGTTAACAACAGATGTCACGATTACCTGGCAATTGGAAGTAGGACAGTGCTCACTTTCTTCTGTCATTGACATCAAGCAGTTACAACAGATCAACCGGATTTTTTGGACCTTTGTTAGCTATCTTGAATCATTCTTTCTTTGACCTCAATGTCAAAGCAAGGTTGAAGATCGCACCTCCGTCTCTCACATGTTTATTTGCCTTACCATATAGGTAATGTTTACACTAGTGAGTGTAGAATTTGTTGTAAATGGAAGATCTTCCAACTCATGTATTCAGTAGACTTAGGACTTCTAACACCTTTTTGTATAGTTGACCTAGATACACTTCACTTTGTTTTTGTACACCCAAGTGCCTATCAAACCTTGATAGTAACCTGGTACATCATCATAGGTCTAACCCATCATAGAGTTAAGGATTCATTAGATCATCATGAAAGGGTGGTCAGATGTAACTCTCATACTTGGAGGTCAGGTTTATGTCCCCCTCCTATGTTGTACTTTATTTTTTCATATATGAAAATATACCCTAGGCACAATACCTAGTGGATTGACAGAAAAAAGAAGAAGATGAAATTAATGATAGATTAGTGGGATATAACCAAAAAACCCTCAAAATCTCGTCCAAATCCGAGCTCCCAAACTCAAGTTTTGATAAAAATGGCTAACCCTCGTTTTGAAAATTTTATATTCTGCCTAGGTGCTCACACTATGCGATGGCGGAATATCTCATGCGATTGCGTAGAATAAAATTCCAACTATTACATACATGCTATGCGAATGTGTCATCTCACACGCAATCACGAACCGCTGGCTGCTCACACCTACGCGATCATGTCCGTCCTCACACGACCGTGAAGAACAACACTTGAACTCCACTTCTGCTTCACTTCCTCTTCGCAAACGCGACCTAGCCCACGCGTTCATGATGTACAGCCTGACCAACTTACACGATCGCGTCTCTTAAACTCGCGAACGCATAGGGTAAAATGCCACTGCCCCCAAACAAGCTTACACTATCGTATAAGAGAAAATTAGCAACTGAACCACTAGTAAATTCTGCAACCATTCAAGTCAACAAACTAGTCCATTAATCACCCGAAATCCACCAGAGGCCCCCGGACCTCAACCAAACATACCAACAAGTCCTAAAACACCACACAAAGTTAGTCGAGTCCTCAAATCATATCAAACATTGCTAAAATCATGAATCACCCTCCAATTCAAACTTAAAGAACTTGAAACTTCAAATTCCCATAGCCGATGTCGAAACCTATCAAATCACGTCCATTGACCCCAAATTTTGCACACAATTCATAATCAACCCTACGGACCTACTCCAACTTTCGGAATCAAAATCCGACCCAGATATCAAAAAGTCCACTACCGGTCAAAATCTCCAAAAATTGACTTTTGCCATTTCAAGCCAAAATGAGCTACCGACCTCCAAAACACAATCTGGACACGCCCCTAAGTCCAAAATTACTCAACGGATATAATGGAACCAACATAACTCTATTCAGGAGTCATTTTCACACACTTTCGACTACAGTCCATATCCTAAGACTTAAGCATCCGTTTAGGGACCAAGTGTACCAAAACACTCCAAAACTACAACAAAGACCTCCTTGCAAGATACACAAGAAGAGAGAGAGATACGGGGGAAGCAGTAAATAGGAGATCATGGCTATAACTCTAAAAACAACCGTCTGGGTCGTTACAATAACATTCTTCTCCTACGGAACATCGTCCTCAAATGTTAACTCTTACAGACTTGCAAAAATTCTGCAAGGGTCTCCTCTATACACTGGACTAAAACAAACCTGCACGCAGCCCAAAAATATACTATACATGCCACACAAGACCAATGTCTATAAATAGAAACACTTGGCCTCACACGACCATCAATCATAAGTACTACAAGTAAAAAACAATAGCCCACCTCTTTGAAGATTCGAGATCGAGCCATATCTTCGGTTTGAAATAAGTGGGGGTATTTAGACTTTATTTCTTCCTCCGCTTCTCATCTCATCTCTTCAACGTTTTTTGTTCTCATAAAACCTTTGAGAGGCTACCTTTTTGGTCCTCAACCTAAACGTCTGACGATCTATGATAGCCTCTAGAACTTCTTCGTATGATAGATCCTCTATGATATGAAATTCATCTACTAGGAAAACCCGAGAAGGGTCTTCAATGTATTTCCGTAGCATGGATAAAGGACTAACTCTTACTCTAGAGGCAATTCAAGTTCATAAGATACTCCGCATATCCGTCGAATGAATCTGTAAGGCCCCATATATCTCAGACTGAGCTTTCCCTTCTTACTGAATCTCATGAAGCCTTTTGTAGGTGATATATTTAGGAATACCAAGTCGTCTATGACTTTTCATATATTCGTACTTTAGGAATTCTTATTCTATGACCTTGGCCATCGTATATTTTTGTTCTAATGCTCTTAGAACCAAATACAATCTTTACCTTGGCTCTCATAATTTGCGCTTTACTTTTCATTAACTTTATTATCAGTTTGGTACTTGTAAAATCACTAGTCAACCCTTCTGTCAAACCTGGTATCGAGATATACATATATTTTTGCTCCGGTTGAAGGGTGAGTGATTTAAGATCAGCTTCAACTTCTAAACCTTGTATTCTAGCCTTTTGACTTATCTCAGTATCATAAAAGTTATACTTGGCTTGTCATAGTAGCTCGCTAACATTCATGATCTTTTAAACTATGGCTCTCCTGTAAAAGCTAGCACATTTCTATTTTTGTTAAAGCTTTTCCTAATAGACACTTTTGAGCTGAACGGTCGATCTAGAGAGTCTTTCATCCATGTTATACTTTAGAGTCTGTGATAATTTTTGAAGTACCGACCACATGATGTCACTCGTCTCAAATCATGTATTCTAATTTCTGTAGTATTATATATAATGACGTTGTTGTTGTTTGTGTTCTTTACATGAATGGTAAAAATGATGCCCCCTCACCTTGGTAATGTCTCACAGGCCTGCTACAGTGGGGGCACATATTTATCCTGTCATCTCCACTCCATCTTTTGTTATCTATAAGGTTGGTACTCTTATAATTGGCCATATTGTATATATGTTATGGAATATGTTTGTTGTACTATCTCTCTCGTACCTCTACTGTTAAGAGTGATTCTGAAAAATTTTGAGTCACGATTTTCGTAATCATCTAGTTCTAATAATCAGACTCCTGATGTAACTCTCGAGCTTCCTCTTTCCCCTCAGCCTTTAAGTAGGCTTAAGCTGTCTTCCAATCTGTATCTCAGGGTATTAGCTATTACATTATCCTTTCCTGGACGTAATGTAACATCTATGTTATAATCTTTCAAGCATTTCTCTGTTACATGGATTCAATTCTGTCTTTTAACTTATACCGAATTCTACCATAACTATATGAATTTCAACATAAATGTTGCATGGATAATACTCAAAAATTTTAAGTGCAGTAATAACATAACTAACTCTAGGTCATACAACGAATAATTCATTTCGTGCCTTCTCAGTTGTCTTTAGACGTAAGAAATTACTTTCTTGGTCGTTATGCCCTTCTTTCATGAACAGTTAGCTTATCCTAGTGCCCACATATATTGGAATTTCATTCAACTCATATGATCTCGAATATTACTTTTGATTTTACTTTCCATTCATTAGTCACGATAGATGCTGCTTTGTTATGGACAACATACAATGTTATGGTGAAAATGTTATCACAAAATCATTTCTTCTTCAAGTTACTATGCTTAGGTTGAATCCTTTTTCCTTCTTTTCTCAGCAAATATTTTGTTGTTGTACTTAGGCGAGATTCTCTGACTCTTGTAAAGCTGGGAGCTTATTACATCGTATACCCGATGAAATTTTTGATGTTCTTACTTGCCTATAATTATCCTTTGTTACTTACCTCTGTGCCCTTGTGCTGGTAGGGTTACTTCTGAATTGAAATTTTGATTGTCTCCCCAGTGGCACTCTCTTTTATTTTCATAACACTTATACAGTACCTTTAACTACCCAACTCCTATCTGAATATTTCTCAAAGATTATGATCTCATATTTGCGAGACTGAATTCCCTATGTTGGGGTTCACTACGTTTATCTTGCACAATTTGTTGATTTATCTATGACCTCCGTGTTTCACCCCATAGTTTCATACGTGAGAGTACATCGTAAGTCAATTGATGTAAGTTCTGAAATGAGATCATATTTGAAAGTACATAAATTAAGTTAATCATGTTAAATTGGAGGTTACAAATATTTAAGATCATAGGCTGCAAGTACCAAGAGGGTTGGAAGGCTTAAAAGAAAAACCAAATGAAGAAAATAAGTTTTGTCAAAAGTCGACTAGTTGGGAATGTTATAACATGTACTTTTGGGCTGAGACTGGGGTGCTCAAAATGATAAGGAGGTTATATTATGAGTTAGTTTTGTCTTATGATAGTCATGTGTTATGTTTTGAAGTCAAGCGAGTTGTGGAACAAAATTTGGCAAAGATCATCACAAATTACATTCATAAATATGCTGAAAATTAGGTCAAATGTCGTAGCGCATTTATTTCAATGTACTTCGAATTACGGGATGATACACATATTAAATTGATTATATACGAGTCTAGTTTCTAACACATTAAAACATTTGTCGATGCGACATAGGAATAGAGAGATATTTGCAGTTTTGTGAAACTACGCAGACAACAGAGGTGACAAGTAGATGTGTCACTGAGGCTTTTTGAAGAAGGGCCGGTGCTAGGGTGCCAAGCTAGCACCTCTTTAACTTTCAAAAGTTGATATATATAGGGTTTTAAATTGTATTTATATTTATTTTTCATAGACAATAACCATAGAACTCCCAAAAACGTACCCGTAAGCTCTCTACAAGGGTTCCAAAGAAAATTAACATCCCGGGTACAAAATCAAGAAGCACTAAAATTAGAACGATTCATACGACGTAAGTATCGCTATATCACCTCTCTTTTTCTTTGTAGTTTGAGTTTTGGAAGGTACCTCATAGTTAAGAAAATGCCTATGTTCTATATTTAAGCTTTTAAATGTCAAGAAAGGTTGATAAATTCATTTCCTAATAGTTAGAACTCATGGGACGGTGATCAGAAGTCGTGAGTTCGATTTATTTCACTTTTAGTGGACTGTTTTGTAGTCCACTCGTGTTGGTCTATTCTACTGATGTTTTATGGAGTTTTGGAGGAGAAAAGGTGTGGAAAAACACCAGATGACAGAATGGTGGGATATTCCTTCGTCATTACATTTTTTAAGTTTGTTTGACACTACTTTGGTTGTCGTTTTATGGATAAAGTGATTAGGGTGTGTGGGATGTTTTGTGCTATATTGTGATGGTATATAGTATTGGAGGAGGGCCTTGTTACAGTGGAGATGCTGCCCAAATATACGTAAATGAACTACTAGTATAAGTTGCAGACTTAGCCTTTACTCAGCATTGATTTTGAATCTCCTTATGCTGTGGTAGATTGAATTGAGTTTTTTGAAGAATTGCTTGGAAGATATTATGGAATCAACGGAGTTAAGGTATGTTAATGCTAAACCTTTCCTTCCTTTTAGCATGATCCCGTAACTACATGCGTTTGATAACATGCATAAAGAGAAGTTCTTATTCCTAATTTTATGTACATTATTATAGTGACATAAGCTGCATTATTCTCCCTTATCGGGACATTATATTTAGTTATGTATTGTCTTCTTTCAGTCATGAGAGCAGAGAGTTTATATATATAAAGTATTACAGTATTTTCACCACCACCGAGCTATAATAAGTGGGCATGCCCCTATTGGAAACTTCTGATCAGATGGTAAATTATATACCGAGCCTACTGTGGCCGAGCGCATATAAGAAAGCCCAGAATGTTCGAGATACAAAGCCTAGTATGGTCGAGCACCTATGAGCGAGCCTACTACGGCAGGGCAGTTACACATATTGAGCCTTATAGGGCCGGACAACTATTTTACTTACTATATTGAGAGAGATGAGTCAGTATCAGCAGGTAAGCATATCTTCAATTATATTTGACTCCCAAGTTCTTTCAATTTTTACATGATTAGTTCAGTTTCAGCTTTCTATTATTCTATTAACTTATATACTCGGTACATTATTTCGTATTGACATCCCTTTTCTTGGGGACGATGCATTTCATGCCTGCAGGTCCTGATAGACAGCTGGATAGACCTTCCCAGTAGACAAAGTCAAACTCAACTTGGTTGGTAAGCTCCACTTTCTCGGAGTTACCAGGTCTATACCTTGGAGTCCATTTTATATATAAAGGTTTGATGGATAGGTAGAGGCCCTATCCTGTAACGACCCAACCAGTCGTTCTGAGAGTTTTATCCCCGTTTCCCCTGTTTCTACTCCATTATATGTGGTTCAACTCTATTATGTTGTGTTAGGTTGGTTGACTCAGGTTGAGAAATGAGACATTTAGTCTCTTAAGTTGGTTATTTAGTTGGAAAAGTCAACCGAAAGTTGACTTATGAGTAAATGATCTTAAAATTTAGTTTTTATGGTTCATATAGCTACATTAGATGATTTTGGACTAAGGAGTAGGTTCAAAATGTTATTCGGAGGTCCGCGGTAGAATTAGGCTTGAATTGGTAAAATGAGATTTTTGACAATTTTCGGTCGATCGTGGAAAATTAGCTATTGGGGTTAGAATGGAATTCCGGAAGTTGGAATAGGTTTGTAGTGTTTTTTGTGATATGTGTGCAAAATTTCAGGTCAATCGAACATGGTTTGGTTGGTTTCCGCATCGTTGGTGAATTTCAGAAGTTTAGAAATGCTTAGGCTTGAATTTGGGGTTAATTTGGTATTTTGATGTTGTTTTGGGTGATTTGAAGGATCGACTAAAGTTGTGTGATGTTATGGGATGTGTTGGTATGTTTTGGTTGAGGTCCCGAGGGTGTCAGGTGAGTTTCGGGTGGTTCCAGACCATTTCTAGGCCATTTCTAGTTGCTGGTCTTTGGCTTCAGGGGTGTACAGAGCGATAACATAGATCTGGTTGCGTTAGCATAGAGGAAATTTGGAAAAATTTAGCTGTGCTATGCGATTGCGTAAGTCTTCCCACGATCACATAAAGTAAAATCTCTGCTGCATTGACCCAACTTTGGAAGCTTATAACTCACAATCTATAAAGAATTTGAAGATGTTCCAAAAGTGAAGTTGTAAACCTTGATGTCTAGTTTTCATAAATGTAAGACAATTATAATTTGGATTTTTGTACAAAAATTTATGACCATTATACTAGAGTCTATCCGTAAGAGTTGAGAAGGCTGTTAGAAATATTTGTTCTACGCGATCGCGTGTGAACGGCCGCGATCGCATAGGGTAAAAGAAGGGAAGGAAAATTTTGTACTTCGGTATCGTATAAGTTTGTCCACGATAGCATACGGTAAATGCCTGGGCAGATTATAAAGTACTCTATTTCGAGGGTTTCAGCCATTTTTGCATTTTTAGTCAGGTGAGTTTTGGGGTGGTTTCAGACCATTTCTAGGACATTTCTAGTTGCTGGTCTTTGGCTTCAGGAGTGTACAGTGAGATAGCATAGATCTGGCTGTGTTATCATAGAGGAAATTTGGAAAAATTTAGCTGTGCTATGCGATTGCGTAAGTCTTTCCACGATCATATAGAGTAAAATCTCTGCTGCATTTACCCGACTTTGGAAGCTTATAACTCACAATCTATAAGGAATTTGAAGATGTTCCAAAAGTGAAAATTGTAAACCTTGATGTCTAGTTTTCATATATTTAAGCCAATTGTAATTTGGAGTTTTATACAAAAATTTATGACCATTATACTAGAGGCTATCTGGAAGAGTTGGAGAAGGCTGTTGGAAATACTTTTTCTACGCGATCGCGTGGTATCGACCGCGATCACATAGGGTAATAGAAGGGATGGAAAATTTTGTGCTTCGGTATCGCATAAGTTTGTCCACGATAGCATAGGGTAAATGCCTGGGAGATTATAAAGTACTCTATTTCGAGGGTTTCAACCATTTTTGCATTTATTAAGCTATGGAGCTCGGATTGAGGAGACTTTTGAAGGGATTTTCAGAGAAGTGATTGGGGTAAGTATTCTTCACTTAATTTTGGTTAAGTTTCATGATTGTGTCTTATTTTTGTCATCTAGTTGGGAATTTGGGGTGAAAATTTGGTGAAAAATGGAGGAAAATTGGAGAGTGTATTTTGGGGAATTGAATGGCCATTTCATGTCGGATTTTGATGAATTTGATATGAGTAGACTCGTGAGGGAATAAGGATTCTAATTTTGTGATTTTTTTCGGATTTCTAAACGTGTGCCCGGGGGGTCGGGTTTGGCCAATCTCGGGATTTATGGTCTAATTTGATAATTTTGATGTGGGCTTCGTTTCTTTAGCATATATTAATGATAATATATTGATTTTGGATAGATTCGGGGCGATTCGCGGCTGAGTCGAGTAGCAAGGGTATTCCGGAGTAGAGTTTTATCTAGTTTGAGATAAGTAATGACTGTAAATCTTGTCATGAGGGTATGAAACCTTGAATTTCACATCGTTTCACTACTTTGAAGTGGCGCGCATGCTAGATGACGAGCGTGTGCCATGCACCGTTAGGGATTGTGACTTGGTCCGTCCTATAGCAACTATTAAGTTGCGTATTTGACTGAAAACTATATGATATTTCGTGTTTTTAGAAAGTACAACTATGTTTTTGGCTGAATGTCGTATTTTGGCCTCGTGCCAAGTTGTTTGGACCCTTAGGGGCTTTACTACTATTTCCTCACTGTTTTGATTTAAAATCTATACTCAGTTATGCTATGTTTTACTGATTTCATAACTCAGTCTTATTTACTAGGTTTTGGTGCGTAAAATGGTATTTTGGGCTGAGCACCCCGCTTTACTGATAGCCCGAGTGGCTTGAGAGGATTCTGACTGAGTGAGGCATAGGGCCTGTGTTGTAAGGATATCATGGGATCGGGCTGCGCATCACAACATATTGTACTGATTTATCGTATATGAGAGGCTAAGGGCTTGATTGATTACGCCATGAGATGGGTTGTTATAGCGCTTGGGCTGTAGGAGCCCCTCCGGAGTCTGTACACCCCTAGTGAGTGCGGGTACCATGAGTGAGTGATGTGATGTTTCCCGAGAGGCTGTTCTTGAATCATGTTGTGCCTGCAGGGCTGATTACGAGTGATTGTGAGGTTGCCCGAGGGGCTGATTCTTGTGATGTTATTCATGAGGGGCAGTTTATGATACCTGTTTTGCCCGAGGGGCTCTTTATGATTTTCATCACTTTTACTCTATACTTCATTGAAACACTTTTGAAAATATTGGAAAAATATGTTCAAATAATTTTTACTGAAAATATGGTTTTAAGCAAGATGATTTGACTTATACATTATTTTGAAGGTAAGTTGTACATACTGTGATTTCATGACATGGATTTATGTGTTTCTTATTGCTCAGTCCTTATTTACATTTATTACTTACAGAGTTGGCATACTCACATTACTCCCTGCACCTTGTGTGCAGATCCAGGGATTTCTGGACGTGATAGTGAGCGTTGATTCTTTCATCCGTCGCAGAAACCTGGAGCCGGCAAGGTAGTTGCATGGCGATCGTAGCCTTGCTCCTCTCCCTCTTATTTTCCTTAGACTATATTAGTGTTTTCCAGACTATAATAGTCTTAGTTGTTTTTGGATGATCCTTGGTAGACGCTCGTGACTTGTGACACCCCGATGTCAGGCTTTTGTTTTTTTTTCTCCGCACTTGCCATTTAAACTGGTGTTATGAAGTTTTTATTAATTAATGGTTTAAAAACACCTTCATTATGAAATGTCGAATTATTCTGAAAATGTGTCGGCTGGCCTAGTTCCATGATAGGCGCCATCACGGCCGGGTGGTTTTTGGGTCGTGACAAGTTGGTATCAGAGCCTAGGTTACATAAGTCTCACGAGTCATGAGCAGGTTTAGTAGAGTCTTGCGGACCGGTACAGACACGTCTGTACTTATCTTCGAGAGGCTACAGAACCCTTAGGAAAAATCTCACATTCTTGAATTCTTGTCATGCGAATCCATTCATTCAGCCTATAGCGTAACTCTTTGAATTCCTTTCCGTGTATCCGAATGTGAACATAAGCGCTCAATATCAGTTATGCATCGATGGCTTGTGTTTTCCATGGTTGAGGTGTGAGATGTGATTTTAGCATGTTGATAATGGGCCAGTGTGAGATGTGATTTTAGCATGTTGATAATGGGCCAGTCTGGAGCACTTAAGGCTGAGTTTTGTCAGTGGCTAGAGTGCTAAGATTTTGATTGTGTGAGCACGTGCATTTAGGACTTATATGTCCGTTTGTATCCTTATTGGTGGGATTTTGTGACTGGATAACTATGTGGTGAGTGTGATTTGATTGTGGGATGTGTTCATATTGTTTGGTTATGACAAAAATAATTGGATGGAGATGTAGCAAGAACTATTGAGTGTTTGACTTCTGTCTTGAGTTGGCATATGGGCTCGAGTTGTGAGCGTACTGAAGGACCTCTCAGGTGGTTTAGTTGTGGAGCGAAGTGGATCTTCCCGTTGTGTTATGAGTTCCTGGTGATGTCTTTTGGGCTGACCAATACCCCAACAACGTACATGTATCTGATTAACAGTGTATTCCAGTCGTATTTGTACTCCATCATTATTTTATTTGTTGACGAGATTTTGGCGTACTCACGTAGCCCAGAGGAGCATACTCATCATTTAAGGGTGGTATTATAGAGATTGAGGGAGGATAAGCTTTATGAAAAGTTCTCCAAGTGTGAATTTTTGCTCAGTTCAGTAGAATTCTTGGGGGAACGAGGTGTCCAGTGAGGGTGTACAGGCGGTCAGACGAGTGTGGGGTTATCTCCCACGGGGTGTTCTAAGGTTGTGTGATTCTTATGTGGTTTTGTAGAAAGTCCTCTTTTACCAGTAAATGATATATGTTGCAATTTGAGTTTAGATTACTTGAGGAGGTTGGCATGACTATTTCAATGGTGAATGCGAGATTTGCAGGTGATTTGAGATATTAGATAGTTTGTGTTATATGAGCTTATGAAGCAATTAGTTGAATCTCACTGCAGTATTGTGGCGGTGATAGCGTATGGGCATTGAGAGTTATTGTTTGTTTTGATCTATGGCTTTGAGCCAAGTGGGGAAGTCTTCAGATGATAAGTTAGTTGCACGATTAGGTGTTGTGTTGGTTTCAGTTCGATGCATTCTAGTGAATCAGTTATGACCAGCAGAGTTGGAGCTTGAGAATGACTCGAGTAATGGAAATTTTTGGGTACATGTTGTATTATACTCTATGGGAAAATGGGTTCTATTGAATGTTTGAGTTGTATTTGTAAGGGGTGTAGTGCGTATGGAGTAGGAATTTGCCTGGTTGCTTAGGGGTGTGAGTTACTCCCTTTGGTGATGGTGTGTTAATGTGGTACATGTCGTTTGACCTGTTTGATCAGTTTAATTGAGAATTGCATAGAGTGGGGGACTCTCGAGAATGGTTCTGATGGATTCAGGAATCTTCAAGATGTGTATTTAGCTGGAAACTGAGATTTTCTTTGGAAGGCATCAAGAATTGTGATATTTCTGTATTATTGTGGATTCTACATTCCGGTATAATGAAAGGGAAAAATAGCTCAAATTCATCGAAAGTCCCTTTAGAGTAAGTATTTGAGATATGGTACTTGGGGGTGCTTAAGAGATATTCAGCGGGATATGAGTCTTAGGGCGATGTGATATGTGCTAGAGTCTCGCATGGTGATTTCAAGTTGAGGATTTTAGTATTATGGAAAGGAGAGGAATCAATTAGAAGGTAATTCAGAAGGAACTCGGAGACTCTAGCACATAACTAAAATCCTCAACCGAAAATGAGTCTTGGAAAGGATGTGATTTTGAAAGGAAGGTTCTGAATTTTAGGCGGCATGGAAGATCTCAGGTGACCAGATAGATGATATTACTTCTAGATATGGTTTGATGAAGGTGTAAGTTTCAGAAGAGGCACCGTGCCTTGATTTATGGATACTTCATTGGTGTGGCGGTACTCTCTTCGTAGGTCGTCTACGGACATTCAGATTTTTGCCTTGTAACACATACAGATTATAGGGGTATCCCTCGTAGAATGATCGTGTATTAGAGAAGTATTAGACATTCAGGCGGCGGAGTTGAGATCAGATATGGTGGTTCGTGTGCTCTATGGATTTGGGGAATGGGAACTCTAATGAGTAGATAATTTCATAGTTGTGGGTTGTGGAGACATAGCCAAGGTTGGTCAGAGGTTAGTGTGTGTTGTGATTCAGTGATTGTGGACCTTCGGAAGGTTAATTGTCTATTGGGATAGGTGTTTTGCAACGAGTGTTGGTTGGCTCCGTAATGCTATTGTTGAGGGACATGTCATTCAGTTGTTGTTGGGTGTAATTGTGTTCTGGGATGAGTTATGAGTTTCTCTTCCATGCTACGAGGAGTTATGATTCATTGCTTTTAGGCACTCATTGTGCGGTTCTATTGTGGTCTTATAGTGGAATTCGAGTGAGATGAATAATTGGGCATTGCTTGATTGAGGTGTATTGGCTATGTTCCTTCAGGTTTCGTGTGGCATCGTACCGTCTGTTTCTCCGTGGGTATGGTAATGCACTTTGAGTACTGGATATTGATTTTCGTGTGGTGATTGATTATGAGCATTGCGACTTGAAGTATTTCATGAGGAATAATGTTTGGATGGGGTCGCGCATGCAGCAGAGTCATGTTGGGATATGGTCCTTTGTGTTAGATTTCGTGTGTTATGGTTCTACGGTCCGAGGTGGGTTGTTAGTATCATGTTGTGGCGGTATTTGTTGAGCTTGCGGAACGGTTCTCTAGCTTGAGTAATTTTCTATATTTGAGTACACTTGGCTTTGCATATTTATGCGTGGATTGCACGGGTTGTGGCTTTAAAATTGTATTGATGGGGTCACTAGAGTGGTTGTGATGGATGAAATGAGGTCATCAGACCTAGAATGGGTGTTGTCAGATCTGATTGAGGTATATTTGGGTAGATATTGAAGTTTTGCTATAGTTCCTATCCAAGGAAAGGGAGTTCCACCACTTGTTGATGCAACGAATGGTTATGCGTTCATGCGTGTTTCTTTCATCATTTGTAGTGTATGAAGGTGTTTGAATATGGTATGTGTTTGATAATAGGTTTATTACCGGAATTGGGTTGCTCTGAGTAGCTACTGTGATTATAAATTATCTCCACAAGTGTTCGAGTAATATGGGATATCATCTGATTTCATCTTGGGTTATGAGTAAGGTTTGATACAGCTTGTCCGGATTTATACAGTTTATAGATGTGGGATTTTGATCTTCTAAATTAGTTCAGAAGTGAAAATTTGGTTCTAAGGTTCATGGGTTAGGTTGGATTGCGAAATTTTAGCTATGTTGCGCTATTGGACCTAAATGGGATAGGGTGACGTGGGATAACCCGGGGTATGTGCATGGTAGGATTACACGGCAATTTTGATGATTTTTGGAACAACATTGGGCACGTTCGAGGACGAACATATGTTTAAGTGGGGGAGAATGTAACGACCGGACCGGTGGTTCCGAGAGTTTTAGCCCCGTTTCCCCCGTTTCTGCTCTATTATATGTGGTTCAGCTCTATTATGTTGTGTCAGGTTGGTTGGCTCGGGCTTAGAGAGATTTTGGAGAGAAATGAGTCATTTAGTCTCTTAAGTTTGTTATTTAGTTGAAAAAGTCAACCAAAAGTTGACTTATGAGTAAATGATCTCAGAAATGGGGTTTTATGGTTCGGATAGCTACGTTAGATGATTTTGGACTAAGGAGTTGGTTCGAAATTTTATTTGGAGGTCCGTGCTAGAATTAGGTTTGAATTGGCGAAATTGGAATTTTTGCGATTTTCGGTCGGTAGTGGAAAATTAGCTATCGGGGTCAGAATGGAATTCTGGAAGTTGGAATAGGTTTGTAGTGTCGTTTGTGATGTGTGTGCAAAATTTTAGGTCAATCAGACGTGGTTTGGTTGGTTTCGGCATCGTTGGCGACTTTCAGAAGTTTAGAAATCATTAGGCTTGAATTTGGGGTTAATTTGGTATTTTGATGTTGTCTTGGGTGATTTAAAGGCTCGACTAAAGTTGTGTGATGTTATGGGATATGTTGGTATGTTTTGGTTGAGGTCCCGAGGTCCTCAGGTGAGTTTAGGGTGGTTTGGGACCATTTCTA
The DNA here is from genome assembly GCA_005239525.1 of Nicotiana knightiana. Lineage (NCBI taxonomy): Eukaryota > Viridiplantae > Streptophyta > Magnoliopsida > Solanales > Solanaceae > Nicotiana > Nicotiana knightiana. The sequence goes on from MDKJ01242965.1 coordinate 34,159, forward strand.
GGCCATTTCTAGTTGCTGGTCTTTGGCTTCAGGGGTATACAGTGCGATAGCATAGATCTGGCCGTGGTAGCATAGAGGAAATTTTGAAAAATTTAGCTGTGTTATGCGATTGCGTAAGTCTTCCTGCGATCGCATAGAGTAAAATCTCTACTGCATTGACCCCACTTTGGAAGCTTATAACTCACAATCTATAAGGAATTTGAAGATGTCTAGCTTTCATAAATTGAAGCCAATTGTAATTTGGAGTTTTGTACAAAAGGTTATTACCATTATACTAGAGGCTGTCCGGAAGAATTGGAGAGGGCTGTTGGAAAAATTTGTTCTACGCGATCGCGTGGGAACGGCCGCGATCGCATAGGGTAAAAGAAGGGATGGAAAATTTTGTGCTTCGCTATCGTATAAGTTTGTCCGTGATAGCATATGGTAAATGCCTGGGCAGTTTTATAAAGTACTCTATTTCGAGGGTTTCTGCCATTTTTGCATTTTTTGAGCTATGAAGCTCGGATTGAGGCGATTTTTGAAGGGATTTTCAGAGAAGTGATTGGGGTAAGTGTTGTTCACTTAATATTGGTTAAATTTCATGATTGTGTCTTGATTTTTGTCATCTAAATTGGGAATTTGGGGTGAATATTTGGAGAAAATGGAGGAAAATTGGAGACTGTATTTTGGGGAATTGAATGGCTATTTCATGTCGGGTTTTGATGACTTTTATATGGGTAAACTCATGAGGGAACACATATTCTATTTTTGTGATTTTTTTCGGATTTCTAGACGTGGGCCCGGGTGCCGGTGTTGCCAATCTCGGGATTTGTGGTCTAATTTGATAATTTTGATGTGGGCTTCGTTCCTTTAGCATATATTAATGATAATATACTGAATTTGGATAGATTTGTAACGACTCGGCCAATCGTTCCATGAGATTAGCCCCGTTTCCCCTGTTTTTGCTTTATCATATATTTCATATCCTATTTATGTTATTTTGGGTCAGTTGGTTCGGGTTCGGAGTGGTCGTGGTGAGTATTGAGACACTTAGTCTCTTAAATTAGCTTAATACTTGAAAATGTCAATTGGGAGTTGACTTATTGGTAAACGACCTTGGAATACGGATTTTTTGGCTTGGATAACTTCGTTAGGTGATTTGGGACATATGGGTGGGTTCAAAATGAAGTTTTGATGTCCGATGTAGAATTAGGCTTGAATTGGCGAAAGTTAATTTTTTGGTAATTTCCGGTCGGCAGTGGAAAATAGGCTATCGGGGTCGAAATCGGATTCCGGAAGTTGGAGCAGGTTCGTAGTTTCATTTTGGATATGTGTGCAAATTTTCAGGTCAATCGGATGTGTTTTGGTTGGGTTCGGAATCATTGGCGAAATTTAGAAGTTTTAAAATTCATAGGTTTGAATTTGACGTAATTTCGGTATTTTCGTGTTGTTTTTGGTGTTTCGAAGGCTCGACTAAGTTTGAATAATTCAATGAGGTGTGTTTGTACGTTTCTTTGGGGCCCTGATGGGCTCGGGATTGATTTCGAATGGTTGACGGAGGTTTGAACTTAGGAAAATTGCAGCAAAAAGCTGTTGGTGTTAATCTTCTGGTGTGGCCACACCTGCAGATGGGTAGCCACAGGCGAAGGAGCTTGCACATCTGCGAAGATAGGCTAGGCAAGAGGGATCCACATGGGACCGCAGGTGCGAGGAAAGGTCTGACTGGTGCGGATTAACTGGTAGAACAGTATAAAATGGTGTCTCCACGAATATTTTGGCATTTTCTCCATTGTTGCATGCAGATTGAGCTAAGTTGAGAGGAAATTGAAGAAAGAATTTGAGGGTCTTCAGTGGAGGTAAGTTCCCGGATTATAAAAGTCGTTTCTATGCTATTTTGTTCGGATTAGGCTTGTAATTTGAAGAATTAAAGTAGAAAAAGTATAGAAAAATGGGAGGAGGTTTGGAAAATTCTTTCAGCGATTTGGTAGGCAATTATGGTCCGATTGTGGAATTCTTGGTATGTATAGAATCTTGGGAGGAAGAGGTCTCTATTAATGTAAATTTTATCGAATTTCAAGACGTGGGCCCGGGGCTCGGGTTTGGCCGAATTTCAAAAAATTTGTATAAATTGATAATTTTCGATTGTGTTTTGTTCCTTTAGCGTATATTGATGATGTTAATCTGGTATTGGTTAGATTAGGAGCAATCGATAACCGATTTGAGGGGCAAGAGCATCACGGATTAGTATTGTGGCCCGGTAGAGGTAAGTAATGGTTATAAATCTTGTCCTGAGGGTATGAAACTCCGGACTTCATATTTCTCACTGTTTCTAGCATGGCGCACATGTTGGATGACGAGCATGTGGCACGCACTAATTTTTGGATTGGACTTGGTCCTCCCCGCGACAACTATTGAGTTGGGTATTTTACTCTAATCATATGTTAAATTGTGTTCAAAGACTATTGCTATATTTGGGCTATAAGCTGTGTTTGGGGCCTCGTGCCGACTTGTTTAGACCCTTTGGGGGCTTTTTGCTGCTATTTCGTCACTGTTGATTTATGATTTACACTCAGTCATTTTGTGGTTAACTCTTTTTGAAACTCAGCCTTATTTACACTATTTTGCGATATAAAATGATATTTTGGGTCGAGTATCCCGTTTTACTGATACGCCCGAGGGACTTTGAGAGGTTCTGACTGAGTGAGGCCGAGGGCCTGATTTGTGAGGATATGATACACCACGAGGTGGCTTGATATTACCGCTTGGGCTGAAGGAGCCCCTCCAGAGTTTGTACACACCCCTAGTGAGCGCAAGTGCCTACTGAGTGCTGAGTGTTGAGTGCCGAGAACCGAGTGATGAGTGATTGGGAGGCATGAGTGACAGTGAGGTTGCCCGAGGGGCTGTGAGGTGCTGAGTGATGTTCTGCCCCAGGGGCAATTTATGATTCATGTTTTTGCCCGAGGGGCTACTTATGATTTATTTTATTTTACACTAAATCCTTCGGTTATTTTTATTTATGAAATTGTTGGAAAACACATTTTTCAAAAGATTTTTCTGAAATTGGTTTTAAGGCATGATGATTTCATATATCTATGTATATACTGTTGGAAAGAAAGCTTTGCATATTGTGAACTAATGATATTGATTCTTATGTGTTTCTTGCCGCTTAGACTTGATTTATTTTCATTACTACTGAGTTGGCGTACTCACATTACTCCCTGCACTCCTGTGTGCAGATACAGGTGCTGATACTGAGCGTTAGCCATCTATTCCATGCGGAGCCAGAGTTCGAGATATAGAGGTAGCTGTTCAGCGTCCGCATCATCTCTGTTTTTTCTTCTTTTGTTGTATCTAGCTATTTGTTCGGAGGTTTTGTATTATAATAGTATACTTGTTGGTATATTTCTTAGATGCTCATGACATGTTGACTCCGGATTTTGGGGATGGTTTAGACTATTTAGCTATCTATTTTGCCTAATGAATTCAGAAATTCTGTATACTTTATGAAATATTGAAAATGGTTAGGATTTTAGAAAGAAACTGTAGTTATGTGATTGTTGGCTAGCCTAGATCCATGATAGGCGCCATTACGGTCGGTTTAGGATTTGGGGTCGTGACAAGTTGGTATCAGAGCCTAGGTTACATAGGACTCAATGGTCACGAGCAGGTTTAGTAGAGTCTTGTAAATTGGTACGGAGACGTCTGTACTTATTTGAGAGGCTGCGGAACCCTTAGGAACAAGTATAATTTTCTAGAATTCTGTCGTGCCATTTTGTTGATTCTGGAAATCTAAACTTCTGGTGTTTCCTTCTCTCACAAATGGTGAGGACTCGCGCCACCGATTAGGATGATCAGCCACCAGTTACACCAGCAAGAGGTCAAGGCCGCGGGCGATGCCGTGGTAGAGGTAGGTTCCAGCTCGTGTAGCAGCCAGGGCAATTCTAATTGATCCCCCTACTATTCAGTGTCAGATTCCCGCCATAGAGACTCCAGCGGGATAGGCTCAGGCACCGACAGTGCCTATTGTTATTCCAGGTCTTCAGGAGACCTTGGCCCAGATCTTGACAGTGTGTACCACCCTTGCTCAGGAAGTTGCCGCCACTTCTCATGCCGGGGGAGGCAGTCAGACTCCAGTTGCCCGGACACCTGAGCAGGTTACTCAGGGCCATCAGATACCGGGGGCAGTTCCAACCCAGCCAGTTGCTCCAGTTCGGGACTTTGTGGTTCCGGCTATGCCAGAGGACGGGCAACGTAGACGGGAGAGGTTTAGTCGACTACAGCCTCCGACATTTAGTGGTGCTAAGGACGATGATGCCTAGGGTTTTATAGATAAGTGCCAAAGGATGCTGCATACTGCTGGGATTTTGGAGACCAGTGGGGTCTCATTTGCCACATTTCAATTTTCTGGTGCTGCTTTCACTTGGTGGGAGTCTTTTGAGAGGTGTAGGCCTGTTGGTTCAACGCCTATCACCTGGCATCAATTCTCCACTATCTTTTTTGGAGAAGTATGTACCTCAGTCTCACAGGGAGGCACAACGTAGGCTTTTTGAGTAGCTGCGTTAGAGGGAACTGTCAGTGACGCAGTACGAGATGAGATTTTCGGAGTTGGCTCGTCATGCTACCGAGTTGGTCCCTACTGATAGGGAGAGAATTAGGAGGTTCGTGGATGGCCTTATCAGCTCTGCCTATTTATGACTCGGGAGAGAGTATCAGATTCTATATTCGAGTAGGTTGTTGATATTGCTCGAGACATTGAGTCGGTTCGCCGCCAGGAGCGGGAGAAGAGGGAGGCCAAGAGGCCTCGTGGATCAGGCGGTTCTAGTGCTACTCCCTACAGGGGGCAGTTTCAGCATGGTAGAGGCCGTTCATTCAGGCCTCCTCAGTCAGTCCGCCCAACTTATAGTGGTGCATCTTTGGGGCATGGTCCCCGTGGTTCTCAGCCAGGCCGTACTTCATTGGTTCCCTCCTAGCTCAGAGTGCAGCTCGAGCTCCACTAGTTCAGAGTTCTTCTATGCATGAGTCTTCCAGTGGCCGTTATGGTGCCAGGGGTTTCTATCAGTCCTCGCCTCCAGCTCTAGGGAGTTGTTTTGAGTGTGGAGAGTTCGGGCACATGTGGAGGCAGTGTCCCCATCATCCGGTTGGTTATTCTCAGTAGAGGGGCCAGCCCTCGACTTCAGCTCCAATTACTTCACCGCCCGCCCAAGCAGCCAAGGGTGGTAGTCAGTCGGCTAGAGGCCGCCCTCGAGGGGGAGGTCGAGCAGGTGGAGGTCAGGCTCGTATGTATGCATTTCCATCCAGGTCGTATGCTATGGCCTCCAATATAGTGATCGCAGGTATTGTCTCGGTCTGTTGCCGAGATGCTTTGGCTTTATTTGATCCTGGTTCTACATATTCCTATGTTTCTTCATATTTTTCCCATTTTCTGGATATGCCCCGTGAGTCTTTAGTTACCTCTATTCATGTGTGGACTCCGGTGGTTGATACTATTGTTGTGGACCGTGTGTATCGGTCGTGTATGATATCTATTAGGGGTCTGGAGACCCGAGTGGACCTACCGTTTCTCAGCATGGTCGATTTTGATGTGATATTGGGTATGGATTGGTTATCTCCGTGGCATGCTGTTCTTGATTGTCACGCTAAGACCGTGACCTTAACTATGCCAGGATGTCCGAGGGTTGAGTGGAGAGGTTCTTCTAAGTATATGCCAAAACCGAGGGATGAGACCGGCACCTAACCGGGTGAACCCGGTCAAGCGGACCTGGATTTCCTTCCCTACCCAACATGTTTCCCCCGTGTATACGATGCACCATATTCCATATGAAATAACAACTTATGATTTAAGCGTGGATTTACAAACTTAAGTTCGTTTCTGTTTTAGCATTTGAACAATTGATTCCCAAAACATACACAATACATACATAACTTTCCAATAGGGACCACAATTCCGAATACGTACAATTACTACCCAACATACATATACACACCCATATCATGTCTACGGAGCCTCTACGAATACTAGGAGTTTATACAATACTTGTCGGCAACAAGGCCCCGACTATACCTTATAGTACATAACAGACTCAAAAGAGATGTCATGAATTACATATGGCTCCGGGAGGGAGTCGGGATCACCAATACTTGCTGAAAGAGTGGGAGGAGGCACCACTAATGGCTAGCGGAGCTACCTGATATGGATCCACCTACATCCATATAAAAGATGTAGCGCCCCGGCAAGTATGAGAAAACTTTACTCAAAGTAAAATCAAGAGATGCACAAATAAAAAGCAGTTAAAGGAACCAACACATAGTGCACAGTGATACAGAAAACAAGTACAATTAAGGGCCTCACAGATTCTCGTTTCATCACAATCACACTTCCTTTTACAATCTACCCTTGTTACCTCTCCACCTTTATTACCACGTGTTGCGGCATGCAACCCGATCCCACCGTAAAACTTACACTCCACCCTTGTTACCTCTCCAACCTTATTACTTCTTGTTGCGGCGTGCAACCCAATCCCACCGGACCATCACATTTCATGGCAAACAATCACAGGCCACAATTCAATCACAGGGTTTCATATCATCAAGAGCACAATTTCATAACTCCCAACCAATCATGTGTTTACAATAGTCTTTATCATCCATTAATTCAACCACAAAGATGCTCATAAACAATAATGTAAATTCATTACAACCAACAATCCATATGAAGTTAAGCCACAGTAAACCTTGTCAACAATGAGTCATATATGATATTTCCATGGCCGTTTAGTTCAAAAGAGATCAATTCACAATTCCCCTTCATCACTTGTTACATAGCCCTTATCACTTAGATACATTTACACATTTGAGTTTGTTATCATTCTTTCATACCAACATACTCAAGCGTTTAACGAACCCTGCACATGTTAGAGTAATCACATAGAAGTCACCTTTCACAATTTTAATTATCACGATAATCGACTACGACAAATAAGAGAATGCAATCTCACACCTCAACAAAACCGGTCAATCAATTCACATGTACGCAGCAAGTAACTCATACCGAATGTTTGGACACCAACAAGGTGACTCTACAAAGATTAAAGTTAGCCATACATACCTCGAGTCGTCCCCTTTTTAATTTCTATCACAATTCACCGGACCGTCTAACACCGTCAATCTATTCCGCAATGTGACATATTTCACTTAGAATTAGGAATCTTGTACCCGTTTAGGAATTTTATCAACTACTATTTGGTCCTTTAGATTAACTAACCCCTTTTTAGTGAAAGATTTCCCTAACTTACTTCCCTTTGCTAGATTATGGAAGATTATTCACATTCATGCAAGGTTTCACCCTTTTATTTTCAAGAACCAACCTATGTGTATTTTATTCTTACACAAAATCTAAGAAATTAGGGAAATAGGGTGAAGAATTACCTCTTTGAGTTAAGAAGATGACAATGACTCGATAATTTTCGGGCTTGAGGGATTTTGGAAAATCAAATTGGATGATGTTGAAACCTTCTCTCTCAAGAACTCTCTTCTTCTCTCTCTATTTTTGGTCATAAAATCATTAATAATGAAGGGAATGGGTGTTTTATAAAACATGGGGTTGGGTTTTAAATTTAGAAAATAGGAGCCTCGACACAAAGATGCAGTTAGGAATGCGAGCGCATTCCTGCTATGTGGTCCGCATTCCTGTCGCATAAATGGCCCTCCAAATGGGCCAAAAGGAGACCGGACTACCGAGGTATGTGACCACTATGCGGTCTGCATACTTGTTATGTGATCGCACAGTGCATCGCATACGCCCAATTTTTGGAAAATTTAATCTTTCAAGTTATGGGATACTTTTTACTCAAAATAGGAACGTTTTAAGAATTTCTACAGTTATAAAAGCACATGGACCTATTCGGGCATCATTTTAGACATAGAAATTTTACGGGTCTTTACATTTCCTACCTGAAGTCTCAGCACATGGTTGAGAAAGGGTGTCTATATTATATGGCTTTTGTGAGGGATGTCAGTGGTGAGGCTCCCGCTATTGATTCGGTTCCTGTGGTCCATGACTTTCCGGATGTGTTTCCTGCAGACCTGCCAGGCATGCCGCCTGACAGGGACATTGATTTTGGTATTGACCTAGTGCCAGGCACCCAGCCTATTTTTATTCCACCTTATCGTATGGAACCAGTTGAGCTAAGAGAATTAAAGGAGAAGCTTCAGGAACTCCAAGATAAGGGGTTTATTCGGCCTAGTGTGTCACCTTGGGGTGCACCGGTGTTGTTCGTAAAGAAGAAAGATGGTTCTATGCGTATGTGTATTGATTATCAGCGGCTGAACAGATTTACGGTGAAGAATCGGTATCCCTTGCCTTGTATAGATAACTTGTTTGATCAGTTGCAGGGTGCCAGGGTATTTTCCAAGATTGACTTGCGTTCCGGTTTTCGTCAGTTTAAGATTCAGGGGCCAGTCATCCCGAAGACTGCTTTCAGGACTAGATATGGTCATTATGAGTTCTTGGTTATGTCATTTGGTCTGACCAATGCCCCACCAGCCTTTATGCACTTGATGCATAGTGTATTTCGACCTTATCTGGATTCTTTCGTCATCGTGTTCATTGATGATATCTTGGTGTATCCCGATCTCGGGAGCATCATGAGAAACATTTGATAGTTGTTCTTCATACCTTGAGAGAGAAGAGATTGTATGCAAAATTTTTGAAGTGTGAGTTCTGGCTGGATTCAGTAGCATTCTTGGGGAACGTGGTGTCCAGTGAGGGTATTCAGGTTGATCCGAAGAAGGTAGAGGCGGTGCAGAGTTGGCCTAGACCATCATCAGCTACTGAGATTCATAGTTTCCTTGGTTTGGCAGGGTACTATCGCTGTTTCATTGAGGGGTTTTCATCTATTGCAGCACTTATGACCAGACTGACCCAAAAGGGCGCTCAGTTCAGATGGATTGAGGAGTGTTAGGAGAGCTTTCATAAGCTCAAGTAAGCTTTGACTACAGCTCCAGTATTAATTTTGCCTACTTGTTCAGGTTCTTATACAGTTTACTGTGATGCCTCGAGAGTTGGCCTTGGAGCAGTTTTGATGAAGGAAGGTAGGGTGATTGCCTACGTGTCCAGACAGTTCAAGGTGCACGAGAAGAATTATCCAATGCACGATATTGAGCTAGAACCTATTGTTCACGCCTTGAAAATTTGGCGTCACTATTTTTATGGAGTGAGTTGTGATATTTTCACTGATCACCGTAGTTTGTAGTATCTTCTTAAGCAGAAAGATCTGAATTTACGTCAGAGTAGGTGGTTGGAGCTTCTCAAGGATTATGATCTCACTATTTTATATCATCCGGGGAAGGCCAATGTAGTTGCCGATGCCCTGAGTCGCAGAGCGGAGAGTTTGGGGAGTCTAGCCTACCTTCCAGTAGCAGAGCATCCATTAGCACTTGATGTTCAGGCTTTAGCAGGTCAGTTGGTGAGATTGGATCTATCAGAGCCTCCAAGGGTATTGGCTTGTGTAGCCTCCAGGTCTTCTATTTATGATCAGATTAGAGCACGCCAGTATGATGATCAACATTTGCTTGTTCTTCAGGACAGGGTCCGTCACAATGATGCCAGGGATGTGGTTATTGGTGATGATGGGGTCATGAGAATTCAAGGCCGGATTTGCGTGCCCAATGTAGATGGGCTTCAAGATTTGATTCTATCTTAGGCCCATAGTTCGCAGTATTCCATCCATCCGGGCACCGCAAAGATGTATCAGTATTTGAGGCAGCATTATTTGTGGAGGCAAATGAAGAAAGATATTGTTGAGTTTGTGGCTCAGTGTCTCAACTGTCAGCAGGTCAAGTATGAGCACCAGAGACCAGGTGGATTGCTTCAGAGATTCAATATTTTGGCGTGGAAGTAGGAGCGGATCACCATGGAATTCGTAGTTGGACTCCCACGTACTTCGAGGAGGTTTGATTCCATATAGGTTATTGTGGATCGGTTGACCAAGTCCACGCACTTCATTCCTGTTGGTACTACTTATTCTTCGGAGCGGTTAGCTGAGATTTATATAAGAGATTGTCCGATTGCATGGGGATCCAGTTTCTATCATTTCTGACAGAGGTACTCAGTTCACATCTTAGTTTTGGAGAGCCATACAAAGAGAGTTGGGTACTGAGGTCGAGTTGAGCACATCATTTCATCCTCAGACTGACGGGCAGTCGGAGCGTACTATTCAGATTTTGGAGGATATGTTGCGTGCCTGTGTCATTGATTTTGGGGGTTGATGGGACCAGTTTCTATCACTCGCGGAACTTGCATATAGCAACAGTTATCAGTCGAGTATCCAGATGGCTCTGTATGATGCTTCATATGGTAGGAGTTGCAGATCTCCAGTTGGTTGGTTTGAGCCGGGCGAGGCTAGACTGTTGGGCACAGACCTGGTTCAGGATGCGTTGGGTAAGTCGAAGTTGATCCAGGAGCAGCTTTGCACGACGCAGTCTAGTCAGAAGAGCTATGCGGACCGGAAGTTCTGGGATGTGTCTTTTATGGTTGGGGATAAGGTGTTGCTGAAGGTGTCACCCATGAAGGGTGTTATGCGGTTCAGGAAGAGGGGAAAGCTGAGTCCCAGGTTCATTGGGCCATTTGAGGTGCTTCAGAGGATTGGGGAGGTGGCCTATAGACTTGCCTTGCCTCCAGCTTGGCGAGTATTCATCCGGTGTTCCATGTTTCGATGCTCCGGAAGTATGTTGGTGACCCGTCTCATGTTTTGGACTTCAACACGGTTCAACTCGAGGGTGATATGTCCTATGAGGTAGAGCTAGTGGCTATTTTGGGACATCAGGTCAGAAAGCTGAGGTCTAAAGATATAGCTGCAGTGAAGGTTCAGTGGGGAGGACAGTCAGTGGAGGATTCCACCTCGGAGACCGAGCGGGAGATGCAGAGCAGATATCCTCACTTATTCGAGACTCCAAGTATGTTTCTAGACACGTTCAAGGACGAACGTTTGTTTAAGAGGGGGAGGATGTAACGACCCGGCCGGTCGTTCCATGAGGTTAGCCCCGTTTCCCCTATTTCTGCTTTACCATATGTTTCTTAGCCTATTTATGTTGTGTTGGGTTAGTTGGTTCCGGTTCAGAGTGGTCGTGGTGAGAATTGAGACACTTAGTCTCTTAAATTAACTTAATAGTTAAAAAAGTCAAGTGGAAGTTGACTTATTAGTAAATGACCTTGGAATGTGAATTTTTTGGCTCGGATAGCTTCGTTAAGTTATTTGGGATTTAGGAGTGTGTCGAAATGAAGTTTTGATGTTCGGTGTAGAAGTAGGCTTGAAGTGGCGAAAGTTAGTTCTTGGCGATTTTTGGTCGGTAGTGCAAAATAGGCTATCGGGGTCGGAATGTGATTTCAGAAGTTGGAGCAGGTTTGTAATGTCATTTTGGATATGTGTGCAAATTTTCAGGTCAATCGGATGTGTTTTGGTTGGTTTCGGCATCATTGGCGAAATTTAGAAGTTTCCAAGTTCATAGGTTTGAATTTGATGTAATTTTGGTGTTTTCGTGTTGTTTATTGTGTTTCGAAGGCTCGACTAAGTTTGAATGATGCTATGGGGTGTGTTGGTTATGTTTGGTTGGGGCCCCGAGGGGCTCGGATTGATTTCGGATGGTTGGCAGAGGTTTGAACTTATGAAAATTGCAGTAAAAAGCTGTTGGTGTTAATCTTCTGGTGTGGACGCACCTGCGGATGGCAGCCGCAGGTGCGAAGGAGCTTGCGTAGGTTCGAAGATAGTCCAGGCAAGAGGGATCCACAGGTGCAAAGCATGGGACGCACCTGCGAAGCCGCATGTGAGGAATAGGAATCACAGGTGCGAGAATTGGACAGTTAGTGGGTTTTCGCAGGTGCACACCTGGGATCGCAGGTGCGGGTTTGCAGGTGCGAGGAAAGGTCCGCAAGTGCGAATTAACTGGGCAGAACAGTATAAAATGTTGCCTCTGTGAATATTTTGGCATTTTCTCCATTGTTGCATGCGGATTGAGATGAGTTGAGAGCAAATTGAAGAAAGAATTCGAGAGTGTTCAGTGGAGGTAAGTTCCCGGATTATAAAAGTCGTTTCTATGCTATTTTGTTCGGATTAGGCCTATAATTTGAAGAATTAAAGTAGAAAAGTTTGGAAAAGTGGGAGGAGGTTTGGAAAATTCTTTTGGAGATTTGGGTAGGCAAATATGGTCCGATTGTGGTGTTCTTGGTATGTGTAGAATCCTGGGAGGACGAGGTTTCTAGTGATGTAAATTTTTTTGAATTTTGAGACGTGGGCCCAGGGCTCGGGTTTGGCCGAGTTTCAAGAATTTTGTATAAATTCATAGTTTTCGATTGGGTTTTGTTCCTTTAGCGTATATTGATGATGTTAATCTGGTTTTGGTTAGATTCGGTGCAATCGAGAGCCGATTTGAGGGGCAAGATCATCGCGGATTAGTATTGTTGTCCGGTAGAGGTAAGTAATGGTTATAAATCTTGTCCTAAGGGTATGAAACCCCGGACTTTATATTTGTCACTATTTTTAGCATGGCGCATATGTCGGATGACGAGCATGTGGCGCGCACTGATTTTTGGATTGGACTTAGTCCTCCCCATGGCAATCTATTGAGTTGCGTATTTTACTCTAATCATATGTTAAATTGTGTTCTAAAGACTATTGCTATATTTGGGATATAAGTCGTGTTTGGGGCCTCGTGCCGAATTTTTTAGACCCTTTGGGGGGTTTTTACTGCTATTTCCTCACTATTGATTTATGAGTTACACTCAGTCATGTTCTTCTTAATTGTTTTTCAAACTCAGCCTTATTTACACTATTTTGAGATATAAAATGATATTTTGGGTCAAGTACCCCGTTTTACTGATATGCCTGAGGGGCTTTAAGAGGTTCTGACTGAGTGAGGCCGAATGCCTGATTTTTGAGAATATGATACGCCACGAGGTGGCTTGATATTTGCGCTTGGGCTGAAGGAGCCCCTTTGGAGTCTGTACACACCCCTAGTGAGTGCAAGTACCTACCGAGTGCTGAGTGCCGAGTGCCGAGTGATGAGTGATTGGGAGGCATGAGTGATAGTGAGGTTTCCCGAGGGGCTGATACTGAGTGGCTGTGAGGTGCTGAGTGATGTTCTATTCGAGGGGCGATTTATGATTCATGTTTTTGCCCGAGAGGTTACTTATTATTTATTTCTTTTTACACTAAATCCTTCGATTATTTTTATTTCTGAAATTGTTGGAAAACACATGTTTCAAAAGATTTTTCTGAATTTGGTTTTAAGGCATGATGACTTCATATATCTATGTATATACTGTTGGAAAGAAAGGTTGTGCATATTGTGAACTGATGATATTGATTTTTATGTGTTTCTTACTGCTTAGACTTGATTTATTTTCATTACTACTGATTTCGCGTACTCACATTACTCCCTACACCCCTATGTGCAGATACATGTGCTGATACTGAGCGTTAGCCATCTATTCCGTGCGGAGCTGGAGTTCGGGATATAGAGGTAGTTGTTCAGCGTCCGCATCATCTCTGTTTTCCCTTCTTTTGTTGTATCTAGCTATTCGTTCGGAGGTTTTGTATTATAATAGTAGACTTGTTGGTATATTTCTTAGATGCTCATGACATGTTGACTCCGGATTTTTGGGATGGTTTAGACTATTTAGCTATCTATTTTGCCTAATGAATTTATAATTTCTATATACTTTATGAAATATTGAAAATGGTTGGGATTTTAAAAAGAAACTGTAGTTATGTGATTATTGGCTAGCCTAGTTCCACGATAGGCGCCAGCACGACCAGTTTAGGATTTGGGGTCGTGACAAGATTCGGGGCGATTCGCGCTGAGTCGAGCAGCAATAGTATTGCGGAGTAGAGTTTTATCCGATTTGAGGTAAGTAATGATTGTAAATCTTGTCCTAAGGGTATGAAACCCCGGATTTCACATCGTTTCACTATTGGGGATTGTGACTTGGTCCATCCTATAGCATCTATTAAGTTGCGTATTTGACTGAAAACTATTTGATATTTTGTGTTTTTAGAAAGTACTACTATGTTTTGGGCTGAATGTTGTATTTGGGTCTCGTGCCAAGTTGTTTGGTCCCTTAGGGGCTTTAATACTATTTCCTCACTATTTTGATTTAAAATCTGTATTCAGTCATGCTATGTTTTACTGATTTCATAACTCAGTCTTATTTACTCTGTTTTGATGCATAAAATGGTATTTTGGGCTGAGCACCCTGTTTTACAGATAGCCCAAGTAGCTTGAGAGGTTTCTGACTGAGTGAGGCCGAGGGCCTGTGTTCTGAGGATATCATTGGATCGGGCTGTGCGCCGCAACATGTTGTATTGATGTATGATATATGAGAGGCCGAGGGCCTGGTTGATAATGCCACGAGATGGGTTGTTATAGAGCTTGGGTTGTAGGAGCCTCTCCAGAGTCTGTACACCCCCAGTGAGCGCGGGTGCCCTGAGTGAGTGATGTGATGTTTCTCGATAGGCTGTTTTTGATTCATGTTTGTGTCTGCGGGGCTGATTATAAGTGAATGTGAGGTTGCCCGAGGGGCTGATTCTGAGTGGTGTTATGCCTGAGGGGTAGTTTATGATACATGTTTTGCCCGAGGGGATATTTATGATTTTCATCACTTTTACTCTATACTTCATTGAAACACTTTTGAACCTGTTGGAAAAATATCTTCAAATAATTTTTACTGAAAATCTGGTTTTAAGCAAGATGATTTGACTTATACATTGTTTTGAAGGTAAGCTATACATACTGTGATTTCATGACATTCATTTATGTGTTTCTTACTGCTCAGTCTTTATTTACATTTATTACTTACTAAGTTGGCGTACTCACATTACTCCCTGCACCTTGTGTGCAGATCCAGGGATTTCTGGACGTGACAGGGAGTGTTGATTCTTTCATCCATTGCGGATACTTGGAGTCGGCAAGGTAGTTGCATGGCGATCGCAGCCTTGCTCCTCTCCCTCTTATATTCCTTAGACTATATTAGTGTTTTCCAGACTGTAATAGTCTTGTAGACACGGCTTGTAGACTCCCTAAGACATAACTGCTCTGATACCACTTTTTCACGACCCAAATCGATGGGCCGCGACGGGCACCCGGTACCTTACTCAATCGAGTACCATCATAACGTATCTTTTCCTTTCATACTATCTTAGATAACTAAGCTAGAATGCTGCCATGAGATAAGTAGAATACAACATGGGATACCAACTTATACATAAGACATATGGGCCTATAAGACCAAAATAACCACTCGCATACTGAACATAGGCCGACAAAGCCATACAAACTTTTACGTACATGAATTCTTTCTACAAGCCTATAAGAATACATTATTTTCATAAAGGTCGGGACAGAGTCCCGCCATACCAAATACGTCTAAATCATACTAACCAAACTAGCAATTCTGAAGCAAATAGAGTGCATCAACCTCTTCAGTTGAGCTGATAGCCTACTTGGAGGCCTCTCGACCTGCCTATCAGGACTTGTGGGCATAAAACGCAGCGTGCCCATGAAAAAGGGGACATCGGTATGAATAATATACCGAGTATGTAAGGCACATAAATAAGTACGTAAAAGACGTAGAAGGAATATAGAGTAAATGACTCAACCTGTAAGTCTGGATAACTCTGTAAATCATGAAATACCTTCAGTGTCATGCATATATGTATGAATGTTATGTTGTGCATAGGTACATGTGTTCATAACATCATCAAGCCTCTGAGGGCATCCCATCATATCATCTCGGTCACTTTGGGCAAAATCATAAACATATACCAGCTGATCAGGTGGTGGTGCGTATATAATGCCATAACCTTTTCTCATATCCCATGTACATATAAATACATATATATACGTGTATATAACTCTATCTGGTCATGAGTCAATGTACATGTATAAATGAATGCAATGCATGAGAAATACATCATTAAAATATCTCAGAATGTCATAAGGCCATTATGCCTTTGAATAATATCATGAAATAAACTTTACTAACTTACGTATTTTTGAGACTCATGAACAGATGATAAAATAATATGACACATGGGAAAATAAGAATGCATACATCTCTAGCATTTCTATAAATAGAATAATTTATGGAAGTTGTGCATTTGTTCGTTTCGTGTCGTATAGGTCATGCAAAAAGGAAAGAAGGGATAGACTTAACATACCTGGAGTAGGGAAAAATCTTTATAACATTCTTGAAAAAGTTTGCACTGTACTCCTTTAAAATCGCAAAAATTTACGTTACTATGATTTTAAAAATTTTCGTTGGATTCCTTTTGGTTGCAAGAATTGACATTTCTTAATATAAGGGTTAGAACCTGATTTTGAGTGTTTGAAAATGAGAATTTGAAAATTTGTCGGAATTGACAAAAATGACTAACGTTCTGATCTATTCACAACTTATAAAAATTGCTAATGAAATGTGTGTTTTCTTTATTTAATGAGTATGACTCATGCTCTTTAAGACTTTCCACATAGTCATACTGACTTATGAGTCACAATTCTTTGTTGGGTTTTTTGCCACATTATGGATTTTGTCCAATAATTAACCACCAATTATCTCAATCAACTTGTTAATCTCGCATTAACTAATTATTCACATAATTAAGAATTATCTCAAATTACTTAAAATACTACTCATGTTAACACACCTTATACATCATACCATCGTGGTCATTCGGTACTTTGTATGACACTAGTCCATAAATACTGAGTATTTTAGCTCGGGTCATAATTTATCCCACATGTCAAACTTGGACGAAAATTCATTTTCTTTGACTTGCTTCCCCTCTTACCTTTACGAATTTACTCATCAGTTGTTTGAAATGGAATAATCCTTATAATCTCAAAATAGTCCCATTCCCGAACTTCCATTAATTTATTTATGGCGTACTTTCACGTACGAAATATGGGGTGTAACATCATTCCCTCCTTTGGAACATTCATCCTTGAATGTTGACTGGTGCACTTATTATTTTCATAACTTATAGCTCTTGTGAATACCTTAAGACTCTCCTTTCCATTTAGGCAGTTATTCTGTGAATAACTCCAGAGGCCAGGGCATTCCCCCCTTTAGGCCTCTTTCCCGCGCCATGACTTGTGATCGAATTCCTTCCAATCTCGTAACTATTGCTACCTCCTACCATGCAACCTCTACGATACTGACCTTTTCAGTGTACCTATGCGACTATTCTCTCTTTTTTCCTCCAGCTTTTAGCCAATATCTAGGCCTTACTTTGTAAACAAATACAAGGCTTAATAGGATGCCTCTCTGGGCATCTATAGGTGTACTGAAGTTCTTCGCTCGGTACTTTGTAGAACTTGTGAATATGGCTATATCTTATTTCATAGACCTGGTTATCTATTTGTATCACTTTACTGCATCTACGTAGTTCATACTATACCATAATTCTTACTTCTATTTTTCGTTACTGAGGTCTGCAACCAACTCTAGGTTACTCTCGTTGTTTATCCTTAAGACTGATGGTGTAATCTCATCTCATACTGTTGAACTTTTATCCATCTATTGTTGATATACCTTAATGGTGATTCATCATCTGCCACTGATAACTTGATTTGTTTATGTAACACCGCTGCTAGGGCTTGCGTCTCATTAGGGATATCTGGAGTAATTAGATTGATCCACCTAGGTGTGATACTATACTTCCATAACTGTACTTTATAGCATCCCTATGTGATTAACCTTACATGGGTATTTTGATCCCGTATTATTCATGAAATCCTCTTCAAATTATTACTCAATCGAAGGCCCAAACGTCATCCTTTATCTATTATAATTACACCCGTATTCTACTACAGGGCACCATTCCATCTCTCATAAATGCTACTAGTCTTAGACTCCTTTGAGTTCATTCAATTTGAGCTTTATATAATTTAGAGAACCCATCAGCTCTTTCTTATTTTCGTTGGCTTAGTCCCGAGGTCTTATCCATTCTCATCACCTTCTCACTCATCCCTTTCTTATCCTTATTCATGTCTTCCTACCATCTTGTCTCTCTACCATACTTTAGCTTGTGACCCATACATATCCTGTTATACTACTCGCAACCTTCCTTCAACTTCCTTGCACCATAAATTTCCTTGTGTTATTATGGAAAATCAAGTGAGACATCACATCATCTCTAACTCTTCTTTTACTTTCTTAACTAGACCTCTCGATACCTAGAAACCATAGTCTATAAGATATGCCACTGATGATACCGCTATAATTCCTGGATATTGCATCCCCGCGCTTCTAGCCTTCTATCCGAAGTATGGGCTATTCACAACCTTCTGTATTAGAGTATCTCATGCGTTGTTCACCTTTACCTTACTTACTTTAATGTTTCACATCACATCTTCTATCTCCTTCATGACCTTCCTTCCATATAGGTAGAATTCACATTCACAACTTGAAATTCTATTATAATGCTTGCACCTTTTCGCAGGTGCGCACCTGGAATTATGATTGTGGTGAATGTCTCTAATGAGACTACCTAGCCGATCGGTCCGTGATCAGACTCGATATAAAAGTACGGTGGTATTGTGAATGATGAGGTGTTTATAATAATGATGTCCCCATTTAAAGCTATGAAAATTACTTGAAAGCTTATGTGATTCTTAATGTAAAGTTTCCATTGATTCCATGATTATTTCTTCTTGTATTATTGTTCTTTCTAATGAGATAGTGTTTAGTTATACATACTAGTACTATTCGATAGTACTAACATCCCTTTTTCTGGGGGCGCTACATCTTTAAATGGATATAGGTGGTTCCACAGCGGACAGTGTTAATCACAGCTAGTGGTGCATCATCATCATCTTCCCAACAGAATTTGTGAGCCTCATTTCTCTCTGGGGTCATGTAGTACATCTTTTGTTTCTATTTTTTCCACGTATTGAGGTATAGCCGGGTCCTTGTTGCCGGCGTTGTTATGACTCTCTTTTGTATCATTAGAGGCTCTGTAGGCACTATGTGGGTTGTATATGAATATTGTAAGGGTTAGTGGATTATGTTGTGTTTGGACCCTTGCTCCTTCAAATTGAGAAGTGTTTGTAATTTTGAAGAACTTATCAATGAGGTAATAATTGGATCAATTTGGACATATTTACAAAAATCTTCCGATTGTATAATTATTAATAAACTATTTCTTGATCAAAATAAGTTGGGTAGAAATTGTCTAATAGGCTTGCTCAATTGGGTTTACTCGGTTGAGCGCCGGTCACGCTCCTCGAAGTTGGGGCATGACATAATCTTCATTAACTGGTTCCATGTACCTTTCTTCACCTTTCTCCTTTTACTTTCTGAAACTTATGTCTCCCTCCTTATTCCTTTTTACCGTAGGAGTGGATAGGCATTCTTGCCTTAGGGATCCTTATCAAGAAGCTTGCAAATCTTAGTATACACATGATTTGCTGAATACCTAATATTTATCCATCATAAGCATGATGCAAAAATTGATTTACTCTGACTCAACTCTTCGATAGCTATATCTCTTACCAACCGTCTTTCTAGATGTAGATATCGTCGTACTATAAGTAAGATAGAGTTTAGGAAATTGAGTTCTTACAATTGAGCTTTACCACACGATCTAGAGTAGGAAGAAATAGTGACAATACTAAATGCCTTGTAGCCTCCTGCTTATAAGTGTGGTGCACGACACACCCATAAACAAGACTCTACTAGACACGGCTTGTAGACTCCCTAAGACATAACTGCTCTGATACAACTTTTTCACGACCCAAATCGATGGGCCGCAATGGGCACCCGGTACCTTACTCAATCGAGTACCATCATAACGTATCTTTTCCTGTCATACTATCTTAGATAACTAAGCCAGAATGCTGCCATGAGATAAGTAGAATACAACATGGGATACCAACTTATACATCAGACATATGGGCCTATAAGACCAAAATAACCACTCGTATACTGAACATAGGCCGACAAGGCCATACAATCTTTTATGTACATGACATTTTTCTACAAGACTCTAATAATACATAATTTTCATAAAGGTCGAGGCGGAGTCCCGCCATACAAAACAATACACATCTAAATCATACTAACCAAAGAAGCAATTCTGAAGCAAATGGAGCACACCAACATCTTCCGCTGAGTTGATAGCCTACTTGGAAGGCTCTTGACCTGTCTATCGGGACCTGTGGGCATGAAATGCAGCGTCCCCAGGAAAAAGGGACGTCAGTACGAATAATGTAGCGAGTATGTAAGGCACATAAATAAGTACGTAAAAGACATGGAAGAAATATAGAGTAAACGACTCAACCTGTAAGTCTGGATAACTCTGTAAATCATGAAATACTTTCAGTGTCATGCATATATGTATAAATTTCATGTCGTGCATTAGGTACATGTGTTCATAACATCATCAAGCGTCTGAGGGTATCCTATTATATCATCTCGGGCACTGTGGGCAAAATCAACAACGTATACCAGCTGATCAGGTGGTGCTGCGTATATAATGCCATATCCTTTTTCCATATCCCATATAAATTAATGCAAAGCATGAGAAGCACATCATTAAAATCTGACGGAATATCATAAGGCCATTATTCCTTTGAATAATATCATGAAATAAACTTTACTAACTTACATATTTTTGAGACACATGAACAGATAATAGAGTAATATGACACATGGGAAAATAAGAATACATACATCTCTAGCATTTCTACGAATAGAGAAATTTATGGAATTTGTGCATTTTCTCGTTTCGTGTCATATAGATCATGCCAAAAGGAAAGAAGGGATAGCCTTAACATACATGGAGTAGGGAAAAATCCATATAATATTCTTGACAAAGGTTGCACCGTACTCCTTTAGAACCACAAAATTTTACGTTACTATGATTTTAAAAATTCTCGTTGGATTCCTTTTGGTTGCAAGAATTCACATTGCTTAATGTAAGGGTTAGAATCTGATTTGGAGTGTTTGAAAATGAGAATTTGAAAATTTGTAGGAATTGAAAGAAATGGCTAACGTTCTGATCTATTCACAACTTATAAAAATTGCTAATGAAATGTGTTTCTTCTATATTTAACTAGTATGACTCATGGTCTTTATGACTTTACACATAACATAGTGACTTATGAGTCACAATCCTTAGATGGGTTTGCTGCCATATTATGGATTTTGTCAAATAATTAACCACCAATTATCATAATCAACTTGTTAAACTCCCATTAACCTATTACCCACATAATTAATAATTATCTCAAATTACTTAAAATACTACTTATGTTAACACACCTTATACATCATACCATCGTGGTCATGTGGTACCTTGTATGACACTAGTCCATAAATACCTAGTATTTTTGCTCAGACCATATTTTATCCCACATGTCAAACTTGGACGAAAATTTATTTTCTTTGACTTGCTTCCCCTCTCACATTTACTAATTTACTCATCACTTATTTGAAATGGCATAATGCTTATAATCTCAAAATAATCCCATTCTCGAACTTCCATTAATTTATTTACGGCGTACTTTCACGTACGATAAATGGGGTGTAGCATATTCAAACTCCTAATTCTACTTTATTCATAATGCAACACTAACTTCATCCAGAAATACATTTGGTGAGATTGAATGTGGATGTAGAAGAGTTGAGTCAAAAGAACTCTAAGGCATGAATATTCATCCACCTATATGGTAAAAAGCAAAAAGAGAAGCAGAATATGGTAGTAAGAGAACAATAATTCAAAATATGGTAGGATGACAGAGTCTATAGTCAAGTGAAGGAAAAGACAACAGGTGACAGGCCTTGAGACCATAGAGAGTAAAATACATAAATTCATATCCTTATTTCGAGAAATGATTTGGTGACTCCAACATGATTAATAGAAGGATAAGTTAGACCATCGGAGTAATAGAAGATAGTATGGGCTAGTAAGCAACAAAAACAATTGAACATGATTTATGGACCGAAGGATTTTATAACAGTCTGCGTTGTGAGAATTTTAGAGATCAAATTTTGGCAATAATATAATGGACAACGGAAGAATAATCTTTAAAGGTCATTCCCGAAGACGCTTCCCTAAAGCAAGCACTATGAGCAGAGTTAATTTCACAACCCAAAATCCCACACAGGTCGTGATTGCGCCCAACACCGGGGTCAGGCAAGCCAACAGTTGTTTATTAGTGATATTTTTCCTTATTAACGTACCAACCCCACATGTTTCCCAAAGTTTTACACTTAACTTATTTAAAATAGAAGCGGAAGCATTTATAAATTCAAATACATTTAGCAAAATGATCGTGATCCAATATATACAGTCCCGAAAATAAGCATCTACCAAATGTGTGATAGGAACTAGTGCCACAAGTCAATAGGCGACTAGTAGAATATACAAAAGATGATATAAGAGGTACCGCTGTCTGAAAGGATATAGACAGAAATAAACAAGAGATAACTCCATAACATAGTTGGTAATCGCTAAGGGAGGCAGCTCACCGTGGAGTCAGGTCCGGAATATGTCAAGCTCCGGTCGGATAACTAGAAACACCAGCCCCAGAACTTGTACAGTTAAGTACAGAAGTGCAACATGAGTACATAAATATATATACATAAATATATATATATATATATATATATATATATATATATATATATATATATATATATATGTACCCAGTGAGTATCCCGCCTAACCTCGAAGAGGTAGTGACGAGAAGTCGACATGACACTCACTAAGGTCCAACAATATAATTTAACAGAATATAATAAAAACAGTAGGCATGTAAGGCAGTGAAGCAACAAGTATATATGTAAGCTACTAAAATCCAGGAAGAACACTGAGGATGAATAAATCAATTTCTACTTCGCTTCTTCCCATATATCTGTCAGATCAATTGCATGAAATTTAATAACAAATAAATCATACACATGCAGGGTATGGACAACTGGCCGGACTCATAGGGTAGTCACGCTCGTGCACTGTCGAAGGATCGATCGGCCTGTCCCAAAAGTGCACCTCTCAACCTCTCTATGCACTGCCGAAGGATCGATCGACCCATCCCAAAAGTGCATCTCTCAATCTCTCTATGCACTGCCAAAGGATCGATCGGCCCGTCCCAAAAGTGCGTTTCTCAATCTCTCTATGCACTGCTGAGGGATCGATCGACCCGTCCCAAAAGTGCGTCTCTCATAAGAATGGGGAAAATCATACTCCGCTCGCGGAATACAAATTGCGAGGTGGTCACATGCACATACATTATTCCTTTTTTAAAAGAGAATACCTTTCTATGATCAATTTCATACAAGTTTTCTCAAATTTCATAACTTTGGGAAAGTAAGTAATATGAAATGTAAATTCAGCAGGCATGTAGTTCATATCAAGTAAAACACAAGGCATGATGTGGGCCTAACTACCCGGACATAATAGTAATAGTCGCTACGTACAGACTCTCGTCACTTTGTACGTACGTATCCCCCACAAAGCATTACATATAGCATTTAAATCACCTAGGGGGGACATTTCCTCCTTACACGGTTAGAAAGGTGACTCACCTCGTGTAGAATCTACCCCTCGGACAAAGGATGCGCCCGAATCTCCGAACTCTACACCTGAGGACTCGCAACTAGCCAAATACGCTATAATAACATTAATGCATGCTAAAAATAGGGAAATTATCCTAATTTTTCCATAATTCAACATTCTTGAGAAATTCCCAAAATCCAACCCCGGGCCCGCACGCTCGGATTCCAATAATTCTCGAAGGGAACACTCACCCAAAGCTTAAGGATCATTAATATACGATTCTTACTTGATTTCATAGCCAATTTACAGAAAAATTCTCAAATTATCACAAGTTCTAGGTTATTACCCAAATTCTTGATTTTGCACTAATTTATGTAGTTAATTAAGCTAGAAATCCATGCATAAAGCTAACCTTTTTAGTAAACATTACTTACCTTAGAAGACCAGGTCGTTAGCCCCTTGACAATGGAGAAAATCGCCCAAGGAAGAAGAAATAAATGAGAAAAATGAGTTTAAAACCCGTATATGAAACACACTGCCTAGACAATGATTTCGCACCTGCGGCTCGAGGACCGCACCTGCGGAAATGGACTGGGGAGTCTGGGCCCGCACCTGCGGAATATTTCCGCCTGCGATAATTGCCCAGGCCACGTGTTTTCAAACTTGTGATAAAAGGGATCGCAGGAGCGGCCCCGCACCTGCGGTCACACCAGAACAGGTGCATCAGCAACAATGTTTTGCTGGTTTTTAGCCTCGTTAGGTACCCGGGAGGCTTCTGAGCCCACCCGAGCCCTAGTCCAAATATACCAACGAGTCCTAAACCATAATACAGACTCGCTCGATCCTTCAGAACACCCAAAAGAACGCTAAAACTCAAAATCACACCCCCAAACCCCAAGAACCAAACTTAGGAATTTTAAGTTTTCTAGACTTCGCTAACAACGTGCCGAACCGACCTGTACAACTCGAAATGACACCAAATTTTGCAAGCAGGTCATAATTAACATAACGGAACTAGTCCCGGTCTCGAAATTCCGTTGGGACCTCGATAACAGAAAAACACATCCCAAACCAAAATATGAACTTATGGAACTTCTTATTTCAATATTGGGCGCCGAAATACCTCCGGGTCAGCAGGAATCCATTCCGAACATACGCCCAGGTTCGAAACCATCACACGAAGCTATCGAAACCGACGAAACTCGATTCCGAGGTCGTTTACCCAAAATATTGACCGAAGTCAAACTTGGCCTTAAAGGCCATCCTTAAGGAACTAATTGTTCCTGTTGCACTCTAAACACTTCCGAATCCCGGACCACCAGTCCCCGCAAGTCATAAATCATAAGTTGCTATGGGAAGTTTCATTTAGGGGAACGGGGTCCGATAACGCAAAATGACCGGTCGGGTCGTTACAGTTAAGCTTAAGGGACTAAGTCTGCTAGTTGTACTAGGTGTCACCCTCGTGCACAAGAAATTCAGTTATTCGGGGCACAGAAGGGTTACCACAAGGCGAGTAAGAGTCAGTGAAGACGTGAAAAGTCATCGAAGATGAAGAGGTAAAATATTTATAAGTAAATCTTCATAGCCCTAAAGGGGGGAAGATGGTGTGATAACATATTAAGTCAGAGTTAAGTGGTTCGGGTAACTATGAAATAGTAACGGAAGAATGCGGTAAAATGGCGAAAGGGATGAGTGCATTTATCATATCCTACAGATATGCTACTGCTCCAGAACATTATGCAAGCACGAGCCCGAGGAGAGGCAGCAAGGGCTCCCACACCAGATGTTATTGATAAATAAGTTCGAATGAACATTTAATACATTAGGAGCCAGTGCAAAAGGTAAGTTAAGACAAAAGACATAACCCAAGAGAGGTTATGCAGATATAAACATGATCATGGACTGAGGAGTAATTTGTAGTTGATTCAGGAAGAGCTTAGTTATGGCTAGACAAGAGGTCTCAGATAAATCAATAGATCATGCAAGATAAACGTAGTAAAACCCAGCATAGGAAATTCAGTCTCGCCGATACGATATCGTAATCCTTAAGAAATATTTAGATAGGAGTTGGAGTAGTAAAAAGTACCGTATAAGTGTTACAAAAATAAAAGAGAGTTCCACTAGGAAGACAATCAAAATTTCAGTTCAGAATTGACCCTACGAGCATAAGGGCGCAAAGATAAGTAAGTAAGGATAATTATAGGCGACTAAGTACATCAAAAATTTTGTCGGGTATACGATGTTAAAAGCTCCCATCTTTACAAGAGTCAGAGGGTCTTCCATAAGTGCTACAACGAAAGACTAGCTGAGGAAATAAGGAAGAAGGCTTCAACATAAGCATAGTGACCTAAAAAAGAAATGATCTTGTAACAACACTCTCTCTACGACATTGTATGCACTCTATAATAAAGTGGCACCTGTCGTGATTAAGGAACGAGAAGTAAAATCAAAAGTAATATTCGAGATCATATGAGTTGCGTGAAATTTCAATAGGTGTGGCCACTAAGATAAGCCATATATTCATGAAACAAGTGGCAGAACGATCAGAAGAAGTAGTTTCTTACTTTTAAAGAAAGCTGAGAAGTCACAAAAGTAATTATTCAATCTATGGCCCGGAGTTAGTTACGTTATGACCGCACTAAAGGTTTTGGAGTATTATCCATACTACATATAAGTTGACATTCATACAGTTATGGGAGTCTTAGGTATATGTTAAAAGAAAGAATTGAGTCCACGTTACACACAAGGGCTTGAATTATTAGAAGGTTATATCATGAATGTTCCATAGCGTCTACGAAAGATAAAAGTAATAACTAATACCCTCAGCCACAGATCGGAAGATAGCTTAAGCCTACATAAAGGCGAAGAGAGAAGAGGTATCTAAAGAGTTAATCTGCTAAGTAAATTAGGAGTCTGATTACTAGACCAAGATAATTATAGAAATCATGATTGTGAACATTGAAGAATCACTCTTTATATCTGTCACGACCCATATTTCCCTCCATTGGGTATCAGGATGGCACCTAGTCTTAGGGACTAGGTAAGCCTAACATTTCCACTAAACGACAACAATATTAAAAGGATTATAACAATCTCGATATAGACATCTTGACAGAGTTCACAATTTCCCAAAACCCGGTAAATACAAGTCATAAGCTCTATGAAATCTTTCTATCAATTCTAAATACAACTGTCTAGGAATAAGTAAGTACAGTTGTATAGAAATATAACAGAAAGGTGACTCCAAAGCCTGCGAACGCAGCGACAGGTTACGTTGAGTCTCCTCAGCAACGATCTGTGCAGCTACCAACAACCATAACCTGGAGCTGCACAAAAAAATATGCAGAAGTGTAGTATGAGCACACCACAACAGTGCCCAGTAAGTATCAATAATAACCTCGGTGAAGTAGTGATGCGGACTAGTCAAGACACCACTGGTCTATCAAGTAAAAAGGCATATATGTATAACGACCGAAACAAAATATTTATATAACAATTTCTCAAAGTAATTACGATACGATCGAAAAATACGGAAGAAAATTCAATAATCACGATCAACGGACAATATAGTAGAAATACGCAAAGAGAATGGAAAGAATGCAATCCAAATGGCAGGAAATTCAACCCAATAAAAAATAATAGCAACTCAACACTGCATTAATTTATTCACGTTAGGCCTTAGCCAATAACTTAATAAAACTGGTCAAACCTTCGAGTGAAAACCTTTAAATCGTGAGTTCATTTTGAAAACTTTGAAGATATAGTCATTTCGGAATAGAGAAATTTATTCTTTGAAACATACTTTCTCTGAATGTATATTTATATATTTTTATAAAGAGAAATCTTTATAACATAGCCTCTTCAAATACAGGGTCTTCAAATAAACTTTCCCAATACTGCTCTTTCCAGTATAATCAATATACGTGATGTTAAAAATTTATTTTCTCAAGTACTGTTCTTTCAAATATCATCAAAACACGTAATGTTAAAAATATATTTTATATTTTCCCAAGTACTGCTCTTTCTAATATCATCACTCTGCAAGACAAATGCTTTTCAAATATACTTTCGAAAAGAAGTCCTTTAGTTTCCTGGAGATAATGACTTTCAACTATACTTTTCAATATGTATATTCATATCTTTTGATTCAAATCTCCTCAAAATAAACTACCGGAACTCGGTCTGCCACTCAGAATTTGTCATGCAATGCATTACAGGGAGAAAGCTCCCGGATCTCTGTCCGTAGTCCCAATTTAAATATGCGATGCAGTACATGGAGAAAGCTCCCGGATCTCTGTCCGTAGTCCCAATTTAAATATGCGATGCAGTACAGGGGGAAAGCTCCCGGATCTCTGACCGTAGTCCCAATTTAAATATGTGATCCAGTACAGGGGTAAAGGTCCCGGATCTTTGTCCGTCGTCCCAATTTAAATATGTGATGCAGTACGGGGGAAAGCTCCCGAATCTCTGTCCGTAGTCCCAATTTAAATATGCAATGCAGCCACTGAAAAAAGAACAAGAATGCGACAGAACCAATATATATTGCCACAATCGGCGCGAAAGCAAATAAGGCCGAATATAAAGTGCGATGAGCAAATCAATACAAAGACTTAAATCACAATATGGTAACAACTCGCTTACAAGGAGTAGTCACTTAAAGGAATAGGAAGCACAAAGAGAGTACAACATAACTAGGGAAAAACAAGACAAATATAACAAAGATTTTATGCATTCAAGTTCACAACCAAGAAAGCAAATCATCCCGGCCAGAGAATCAGCTATAACCAATCTCACTTAGACAATTAGCTTCACCGGATAAACTCAGTTTGAACAATGCTCAGTAAATAGGCAACATATGAAGGAAGACATAACATAACAGTAGGAAAAATGAAGTCTTCATTAAGTCAATTAAGATCATATAAGAAACAAAGAATGTTAGACAAGTACTTCTAACTTGAACAGGAGGAAATGAGATTAGGAATCAGGAATTCATATATAACAAGTACAATTCATATTCGGGAAACATAAGAAACCAAGACTCCATAAAGGGAAATCTATTTGCAAATAAGTTCGAGTACACACTCGTCACCTCGCGTACGCGGGCTACAATCAACATAGAACACTCAATCCTAAGGGGTAGTTCACCCACACAAGGTTAGGCAAGATACTTACCTCAAATACGACAACCTGGTACTCAAAATAGACTTCTCGGGTGGGAAGGCCTCCGGACAGTTCAAAATCAACTAAAACAACTTCAAATACCTGAAACGTATAAGGAACGATTCCGAATAATAAAGTCTCAATCTTTGCAAATTTATAAAAATCGACCCAAAAGTCGACCCCGGGGCCCGTACCTCGGAACCCAAAAAATTTTACAAATTCCGATACGAGTTCACCCATACTAAATTTATCCAATTCTGATAACATTTGGTCATTCAAATCATGAATTTTTATTTTTGAAGTTTTCTTTCAAAATCCACAATCCCCTCAACCCAAATCACAAATCAAAATGATAAAAACAAGAACTAATTCATGAAATATATTTAATTCTGGTGGAAGAACACTTACCCATTCGATTTGTGTGAAAAACCTTCAAAGAATCACCCAAAACCGATTTCTAGAAGTCAAGATGTGTTTAAAATGGTGAAACCCCCGATTTTGCAAACTTATATTCTGCCCAGGTGTTTTTTGAATCGCGATCGCGGGAAACAAGGTGCGATCGCGCAGAAGGAAAATGAAGTTGTTGTAACATGTGCTCCGCGATCGCGGAGAATCTCATGCGATTGCGTACAAGGGGCAGGCTGGCTTTCGCGATCACGGATGGAGTCATGTGAATGCATTGAAGGAGTTTGGGGTGGTCCACATTAATGCTACACGACTGCGAAGGGGTGTTGGCTATCGCACAGAAGGACATCAGAAGGCAGATAACAACAATTCTAAAATTGGGAAAAATGACCCGTGGTCCACCCGGAACACACCCAGGGCCCCCGGAATCCCGTCCAAATGCACAAACAAGTCTTATAACTTAATACGGACTCGCTCGAAGTTCCAAATCACATAAAATAACACTAAAATGGCGAATCAAACCAAAAAAAAAAAACAATGAAATTCCTCAAAACTTCTTTAAACATAAAATTTTGCATTTAAGGTCCGAATCACGTCAAACTAAGTTCGTTTCTTACCAAATTTAACAGATAACACATATAAATCATATCGAACCGGTACCGGGCTCCGGAACCATGATACAGGCCCGATATCACAGGTTTTACCTCAAATTTCATTTTCAAAAACCTTTATATTTTTTAGAAAATAATTTTCTTTAAAATTTCATTTCTCGGGCTTGGGACCTCGGAATTCGATTTTGGGCATACGCCCAAGTCCCATATTTTTCTACGGACCCTCCGGGACGGTCAAATCATGGGTCCGGGTCCGTTTACCAAAACGTTGACTGAAGTCAACTTTATGCAAATTTCCAATACAAAATTACCATTTTTATCAATTTTCACATAAAGGCTTCCCGGCTACACGCCCGGGCTGCGCATGCAAATCGAGGTGAGATAGAAGGAGGTTTTCACGACCTCGGAATACATAATTAGCTAGAAATATACGGGATGACCTTTTGGGTCATCACAATATCCCCCTCTTAAACAAACGTTCGTCCTCAAACGTGCTAAAATTTACCTTGAACTCATCAAATCACTGATTGCGCATATTCCAACACACACCCGCGGGTGATCCCACATCACCCCAACCTACATAAGTCTGCTGACACCATCACAACTGCCATATAGCCTCCTCTTCATCATCGAATAGCGTCATACCCCAATTCCTCACTTTCTACTCATTTCCAGAAGACCTGATTCTAAATCCATGTCCGGCATTAGTCTCAACCAGCTGCATCAACTCAAGTCTACGCCCATAAGGCACGGCCACACAACATAGCACATCACACATAGACTCAATAGCACTTTGGATCACCATAACTGCCTGAAATCAACTCAACATTGGCAATTAGTCCCACATATGGAAGAACTCTCTGTTCCCAAATCCCATAATATCCATAATGATGCGATAAACACGAAGACCTCATCAGAAGACACCCGAATCACCGAGTCACAACTAACACCACCGGGCACACATCCCGCAAACCGAACTAAAGAAGCACATAATGAAATGGCTGAGTATGAAAGATAGAAGCATATAAAGGTACTATCAAACTACCCATAGGCATAACTCTCTATCAATACTGACTTCCCAAAATCCATGTAACAAGGAAGAAGCAAAGCATATGAACAAATCATTAGGATTCCATCCTGATAAAAATTCCACCGCGGTACTTAGCCCGGTCCTAACATATCAAATCACAAGGAATCACGAGGGTCTCGCCCTCACTCTACCACACATGTCGAATATATATCATACCAATAGAAATCTCCTGCTAATTCACCTCGGCTAACAAAAATCAAAGCGCTCACTTACTCAAATCTCAATGGAGTATCAAATCACAGCTCGAAAACAAAATACTCAGGAGAATCACATAAAGCTTACCACGAAGGATGACATGGACTCACTTCTAGTTTCACCACTAGAAAGGATGAATAAAACAATGATAGACATGGCTACTACTCATAGAATCTCCTAGCAGGAGCAAGCACAAAAATAGAGTGCAATATATGAAGCTCACTCATAAATGAGACAACAAATAATGGGAACTCGTCCTAATCAACAGGAGTATAGTGACATGCAATGGTACCCCACTTTAGCACATCAAGACATACCTGAGTGATGATATCTGACATGACGGCCTCTAGCCTACTATATGCAACACATCAACGGGTCGGGTCTCCCCCTCTTAGGCGCCTTCTATCCACCTGAACACCCTGCCATAACTCTACCACATGAATACTGAAACATTATCTCACCCTGTGGCTAACATCTCTACAATGAAAATAATCTCTTTTCCGATGTGGCTATGGATAACATAGGATACAGATCCTCTGAGACCCATGAGTATCTGAAATGCTCCCATGCGAAGCTGATAATGCAACTGAACTGGTTGACCCAAGATTCTCTACCGTTCCTGAGTTCCTCAATGAATCCACGGACTCGCCTCCTAACTGAAGAAACCAAGTGAGGTGTATATCTTGCCAACTCACTGAATCTTACGGCGTACTCCAATGGTGACATAGCGCCCTGACGCATCTGCTCAAACTCTGTGCACTGTACATCCCGGCGGAACTAAGGTGCGACCTCCCTCAAAACATCTCTGAGAACTGAATCCATTCTAGTAAGGCTAACTCGGCCAGGCTACCCCTACTCATATTCCTCCACCACTAATCAATCCACTACTATGGACCTGAGACGTGACAAAAGCAATCTCGCTCGTCTCCACAATACCCGAAGTCCAAAAAATATGGTGACATTCCTCCAGAAACACTAGGCATCACCTGCCGCCAATCCACTGAAAGATAGAAGAGTGGTACTTCCAGGACCTCTAAATCCCAAGGTGCTCTACCTCCGATGTTGTTGTCCCAACCACGGGCTGAACTCAAACTGCATGTCGTACTGCCATGACAACTGGAACATGACCAATATGATATCGCTGCTCTGGAGTGTAGATGGTGGGAATCTGAACTGCTCCCTTGATCTGTGAAGCAGCTGGTGCACTAGAATCAACCCTACCTGAACCGATGTACCAATTGTACTCAAAACTGCACTCCGATCTTCTGAAGTCCGGGGTAGCAACAGGCACCCCTAGTATCTGTCCCCTAACTAGGACTACTAGCGACTCCTCCACGGTTGCTCTGGTAGGCATCTTAACTATGGCACGTGCTCCTCGCTGGCCTCTGCCTCTGACCCTTGTGACATTTGCTTCGGGGTAGCATCATCTGGAACCCCCGCTCGTGTCCTCACCATCGGTGAGAGAACAGAACGATAATTTCAAACTTCAAGATCAATGAACTCGTACCATAGGAATGAAGGAAGTGAAATTGTCCTAATAGTTTCGTAGCCTCTCGAATATAGGTACAAACGTCTCCGTACCGATCCGCAAGACTCTACAAAACTATGAACCTAGAGCTCTGATACAAACTTGTCACGACCCAAATTTCCCTCCATTGGGTATCGTGATGGAACCTAGTCTAAGGGACTAGGTAAGCCTAACATTTCCACTGAACTACAACAATATTAAAAGGATTATAACAGTCTCGATATAGACATCTTGACAGAGTTTAAAATTTCCCAAAACTCGGTAAATACAAGTCATAAGCTCTAGGAAATCTTTCTATCAAATATAAATACAACTGTCTAGGAATAAGTAAGTACAGTTGAATAGAAATAAAACAGGAAGGTGACTCCGAAGCTATGAATGCAGTGGCAGGTTACGTTGAGTCTCCTCAGCAACGATCTGCGCAGCTACCAACAACCATAACCTGAAGCTGCACACAAAAATGTGCAGAAGTGTAGTATGAGCACACCACAACGGTGCCCAGTAAGTATCAATAATAACCTCGGTGAAGTAGTGACGCGGACTAGTCAAGACACCACTGGTCTATCAAGTAAAAAGGCATATATGTATAACGACCGAAACAAAATATTTATCTAACGATTTCTCAAAGTAATTACGATATGATCGAAAAATACAGAAGAAAATTCAATAATCACGATCAACGGACAACATAGTAGAAATACGCAAAGAGAATGGAAAGAATGCAATCCAAATGGCGGGAAATTCAACCCAATAAAAAACACTAACAACTCAACACTGCATCAGTTTATTCACATTAAGCCTTAGACAATAACTTAATAAAACTAGTCAAACCTTCGAGTGAAAAACTTTAAATCGTGAGTTCATTTTGAAAACATTGAAGATATAGTCATTTCGGAATAGAGAAATTTATTCTTTGAAACATACTTTCTCTGAATGTATATTTATATATTTTTATAAAGAGAAATCTTTATAACATAGTCTCTTCAAATACAGGGTCTTCAAATACACTTTCCCAATACTGCTCTTTCCAGTATCATCAATATACGCGATGTTAAAAATTTATTTTCTCAAGTACTATTCTTTCAAATATCATCAAAACACGTAATGCTAAAAATATATTTTATATTTTCCCAAGTACTGCTCTTTCAAATATCATCACTCTGCAAGACAAATGCTTTTCAAATATACTTTCGAAAAGCAGTCCTTTAGACATAACTTTTCCTGGAGATAATGGCTTTTCAGCTATACTTTTCAATATGTATATTCATATCTTTCGATTCAAATCTCCTCAAACATAAACTACCGGAACTCGGTCCACCACTCAAAATTTGTCATGCAATGCAGTAAGGGGGAAAACTCCTGGATCTATGTCCGTAGTCCCAATTTAAATATGCGATGCGGTATAGGGGGAAAGCTCCCGGATCTCTATCTGTAGTCCCAATTTAAATATGCCATGCAATACAGGGGGAAAGTTCCTGGATCTCTGTCCGTAGTCCCATTTAAATATGTGATACACTACAGGGGGAAAGCTCCCGGATCTCTGTCCCTCGTCCCAATTTAAATATGTGATGCAGTACATGGGAAAGCTCTCGGATCTCTGTCCGTAGTCCCAATTAAAATATGCAATACAGCCACTGAGAAAACAACCAGAATGCGACAGAACCAATATATATTTCCACAACCGGCGCGAAAGCAAACAAGGCCGAATACAAAGTGCGATGAGAAAAGCAATACAAAGACTTAAATCACAATGTGGTAACAACTCGCTCATGAGGAGTAGCCATTGAGAGGAATGCCAATCACAAAGAGAGTACAACATAACGATAGGAAAATAAGACAAATATAGCAACGATTCTATACATTCAAGTTCACAACTAAGAAACCAAATCATCCCGGCAAGGGAATCAGCTATAACCAATCTCACTTAGACAATTAGCTTCACCGGATAAACTCAGTTTGAACAATGCTCAGTAAATAGGCATCATATGAAGGAAGACATAACATAACGTTAGGAAAAACGAAGTCTTCATTTAGGTCAATTAAGATCATATAATAAACAAGGAATGCTAGGCAAGTACTTCTAACTTGAACCGAAGGAAATGAGATTAGGAATCAGGAATTCATATATAACAATTTCAATTTATATTCGGGGAACATAAGAAACCAAGACTCCCTCAAGGGCAATCTATTTGCAAATAAGTTCGAGTACATACTCGCCACCTCGCGTACGCGGACTACAATAAACATACAAGACTCAATCCAAAGGGGTAGTTCCCCCACACAAGGTTAGGCAAGATACTTACCTCAAAGACGACAACCCGGTACTCAAAATAGACTTCTCAGGCGGGAAGGCCTCCGGACGGTGCAAAATCAACTAAAGCAACTTCAAAATATATATATAACGTATAAGGAATGATTCTGAATAATAAAGTCTCAATATTTGAAAATTTATAAAAATTGACCCAAAAGTCGACCCCCGAGCCCACACCTCGAAACCCGAAATTTTTTACAAATTCCGATTACCCATTCCGATACGAGTTAACCCATACTAAATTTATCCAATTCCGATAAAATTTGGTCATCCAAATGATAAATTTTCAGTTTTGAAGTTTTCTTTTAAAACCCACAATCTCCTTAACCCAAATAACAAAATAAATGATTAAATCAAGAACTAATTCATGAAATATATTTAATTCTAGTGGAAGAACACTTACCCATTCGACTTTTGTGAAAAAACTTCAAAGAATCGCCCAAAACCGAGTTCTAGAAGTCAAAATATGTTTAAAATGGTGAAACCCCTATTTTGAAAACTTATATTCTGCCCAGGCGCGATCGCGTAGAAGGAAAATGAAGCTGGTGTAACATGTGCTCCGCGATCGCGGAGAATCTCATGCGATTGCGTACAAGGGGCATGCTGGCTTCCGCGATCACGGATGGAGTCATGCAAATGCATTGAAGGATTTTGGGGTGGTCTGGTTTAATGCTACGCGAACGTGAAGGGCTGTTCACAATCACACAGAAGGACATCAGAAGGCAGATAACAGTAGTTCTAAAATTGGGAAAACTGACCCGTGGTCCACCCAGAACACACCAGGGGCCCCCGGAACCCAGTCCAAATGCACAAACAAGTCTTATAACTTAATACAGACTTGCTCGAGATTCCAAATCACATAAAATAACACTAAAAAAACGAATCAAACCAAAAAAAATCAATGAAATTCCTCAAAACTTCTTTAAACATCAAATTTTGCATTTAAGGTCCGAATTACATCAAACTAAGTCAGTTTCTTACCAAATTTCACAGATAACACATATAAATCATATTGAACCTGTATCGAGCTCCGAAACCATGATACGGGCCCGATATCACAGCTTTCACCTCAAATTTTATTTTTAAAAGCCTTTATATTTTCAGAAAATAATTTTCTTTAAAAATTCATTTCTCGGGCTTGGGACCTCGAAATTCGATTCCATGCCTAAGTCCCATATTTTTCTGCGAACCCTTCGGGACCGTCAAATCACGGGTCCGGGTCCGTTTACCAAAAATATTGACTAAAGTCAACATTATTCAAATTTTCAATACAAAATTACCATTTTTATCAATTTTCACATAAAGACTTCCTGGCTACACGCCCGGGCTGTGCATGCAAATCAAGGTGAGATAGAAGGAGATTTGCACGTCCTCGGAACTCATAATTAGCTAGAAATATACGGGATGACCTTTTGGGTCATCACAATACGATAGGTACAAGAGAGATAGTACAACATCCATATTCTATTACCTCTCTACGATAAAGCCAGCTAGAAGATTACCAACCTCATACGAAGTCAGTATTAAGCTCCCACCGAATTGTGTATGAGCCAAAGGTGCAAGTATTATAGTAGAGCTTTAACTTGTGGATGTGAATTCCACCTATGTAGAAGGGTCGTTATGAAAGAGATAGAAAATACGATGCTGGATTTTAAGGTAAGCAAAGTAAAAGTGAAGAAGGTGTGAGGTACTCAAGTGTAGAAGGTTGTGAATAGTCCATACTTCAAATAAAGGGTTAGAAGCATTGTGATTCAGTATCCACAAATGATAGTTGTGTCGCCAGTGTCATATCTTCCAGCCTATGGTTTCCAAGTACCGAGAGGTCTAGTTAAGAGAGAAAATGGTTCCCATAAGTTACAAAAAGCTCAGTACAACCGGAATGAACTTGGAGGAGTTTAAGACTAGGAGCATTTGGAAAAGAGGGAATGCTGCCCTGGTAGTAAAATAAGGGTGTAATTATGATAAATGATAACTGGATGACATTAGGGCCTTAAAAATTGAGTAATGATTTAGAGAAAAAGGGATTTCATGAATTGCACAGGATTAGAATACCCCCACAACATGAACTGCGTTAAGATGCTATGAAATACGGTCAATGAAGTATTGTATCATCCTTAGGTGGATTAGGCATATAACTTCAAATGTTCCCTGATGAGACGTGATCCCTACGGACAATGTATTATATTAGATATTTCAAGTTATCAGTGGTAGGTTATAGATCAATGTTAAGGTGAATCAACAATAGGCAGATAAAAGTTCCAAAGTATGAGATAAGATTCAGCCGTCATTCTTAAGATGAACAGTAATGAGGAAGAACTAAAGGACTTAGATTTATACATATATGGTAAGCAACAAGAGGGTAACTTAGAGTTAGGTAGAAAACCTTGGTAATAATAAATTTAAGTAAGTGTTATGGTATAGTATG
This sequence comes from Nicotiana knightiana, assembly GCA_005239525.1. NCBI lineage: Eukaryota > Viridiplantae > Streptophyta > Magnoliopsida > Solanales > Solanaceae > Nicotiana > Nicotiana knightiana. The sequence continues at coordinate 71,415 of MDKJ01242965.1, forward strand.
ACCTACCTAGATGTAGTAAATTCATAAAGATAGATAATCGAGGCTATGAAACAAGATATAGCTATAGTTGTATGTTCGATAAAGTACAAAGTGAAGGACTTCAGTACACCTATAGATGCCTAGAGGGACAGCTTGTCATAGTTCTGTATATGTTCACAAAGTGAGGCCTAGAGATTGGATGATAGTTGGAGGAAAAAGGATAGAAGAGTCGCATAGGCTCACATACAGGGATATAATCATACATGCTACACGATAGAGGTAGAAACAGTAACGAGATTGGAAAAATTCCGACTACAAGCCGTGGTGCAAGAAAGAGGCCTAAAGGGAGGAATGCCCTGGCATTTGGATTTATTCACAGAATAGTTGCCTTGATCTCAAGGACAATACTAAATTATTCATATGAGCTATAGGTTATGATAATGATAAGCGCATAAGTCAATATTTGAGGACAAATATTCCAAAGGGGGAATGATGTTACAGCCCATAGTTTAGTACGTGAGAGAACGTCGTAAGTCAATTGATCTAAGCTCTGAAATGATATCATCTTTGAAAGTACATAAAGTAAGTTAATCATGTGAACTAGTAGGTTATAAATATTTAAGATCATGGACTACAATAACAACAGGGCTGGAAGGCTTAGAATCTAAACAAAATGAAGAAAATAAGTTTCGTTGAAAGTCGACAAGTTGGGAATGTTATAACATGTAATTTTGGCGTGTGACTAGGGTGCTAAAAACGATAAGGAGGTTATGTTATGAGTTATTTTTTTTCTTGTGATAGTTATGTGTTATGTTTTGAAGTCAAGCGAGTTGTGGAACAAAAGTTTGCAAAATCATCAGAAGTTACGTTCATAAATATGCTAAAAATTAGGTCAAATGTATCAGAGAATTTTTCCTAATGTACTTGGAACTACGGGATTATCCACATATCAAATTGACGATCTATAAGTTTAGTTTCTAACAAATCAAACCGTTTGTCGATACGACATAGGAGTAGAGATATATTTGCATTTTTGCGAGACTGCGCAGACTGCATAGGTGACAAGTAGGTGTGTCACTGAGCCTTTTTGAGAAATACAATCGTGTGTTATATGAGGTCTTTTTTGGACTTGTTATATACCAAATTGAAGGGCTTGGAATTTAGTTTCTAATGCTCTTAACCGTTAAACATATGACATATGTATAAAAAGATACAAGTGTCGGAAGAAGGGCCAATGATAGGGTGCCAAGTTAGCACCTCTGTGACTTTTCAAAAGTTGATATATATATATATAGGGTTTCAAATTATTTTTCTATTCATTTTGAATATAACACGACCAGAGAACCCCCAAAAATGTAACTTAAGCTCTCTAAAAAGGTTCCAAAGAAGATTAACATCCCAGGTACAAAATCATGAAGCGATAACATTAGAATGATACCTACGATGTAAGTATCGCTATATCACCTCTCTTTTTCTTTGTAGTTTGAGTTTTGGAAGGTAATTCACAGTTAAGAAGACGCCTAATTTCTATATTTAAACTTTTAAATGTCAAGGAAGGTTGATATATTCATTTCCTAATAGTTAGAACTCACGTGACAGTGACCGGAAGCCGTGAAGTTTGATTTATTTCACTTTTAGTGGATTGTTTATAGTCCACTCGTGTTTGCCTCTTGTGCTGATGTTTTATAGTGTTTTGGAGGAGAAAAGGTGTGATGACCCGGTCGGTCGTCTTAAGAATTAATGCCCCGATCTCCTGTTAACTATTTTCCCCAAATCTATTTCTGCTTAATTAAATTGCCGGGACGTTCGGTTTTTAGTTTTGGAGAGTTTTGGGATATTTAGTCCCTAGACGAAAGCTTAAGTGTTGGAAAGTTGCCCGTAGTCGGAGTAGTGTGAAGACGGCCTCGGAATGGAAATCTGATGGTTCCGTTAGCTCAGTTAGGTGATTTCGGGGTTGGGAGCGTGTTCGGATTGTATTTTGGAAATCTGTAGCTCATTTAGGCTTGAAATGCCGAAGTTAGAATTTTTGGAGTTCCTGGTCCGATAGTGAATTTTTTATCCGAGGGTCGGAATGGAAGTCTGGAAGTTTCAGTAGTTCTGTCATGTCATTTGGGATGTGTGTGCAAAGTTTGAGGTCATTCGGATATGTTTAGACGTGTTTCGACGTCGAATGTGAATTTTAGAATTTTCCTGAGTTTCTAGGCTTGAACCTATGCATAATCGATGATGTTGATGTTAAGAGATGTGTTTTTAAGGCTCGACCTAGTTCAAATAAGGAGTTAGGGTCGGTTGGTGGTTTTGGTTGAGGTCTCTGGGGCCTCGGGGTTGTTTCGGATGCTCAACAGGTAAAGTTTGGGAATTGTTGCTGCTGAAACAGGCCCCTTATGGTGTCTTCGCACCTGCGAAGGTTTTTCCGCAGGTGCGGACTCATAGGAGCGGTGGCCTTGATCGCAAGTGAGATAAGGGAAGTTTTGGCCAGTGGTCGCAAGTGCGACCTGAATTCCGCAGGTGCGGGACCGCAGGCGCGACCAAATGATCGCAGGTGCGGCCCTAGTGCATCTTTAGTGACTTCCACACCTACGATGCTCTTTTCGCAGGTGCGGTGATCGAGTCCGCAGGTGCATATTACCTGTGTGTTTTATTCCAAAAATCCGAGGGTTCATCTCATTATTCCAAAAGTCGGTTCAGAGCTCAAGAAGTGGCGATTTTCAGTGGGTTTTGAAGAGAAGGATCTTAGGTAACGTTTTCTAATCTTAATCCATTGTTAGACCATTATTTCCCATTGTTTTCTTTAGTTTAATTATCAAAAATGGGGGAAAAACCATAGGAAATTGATGAGATTTTCCCAACCCAAAATTCTAAAAAATTGTGGGGTTTTTGGCATCGGATTTCGATTGTTTCTGGTTAAATGAGTTTGTGAATGAATGGGTGTCCGAAAAATATAACTTTTACCCGATTTCGAGTCGTAGGACTGAGGGGAATTTTGGTTATTTTACATAATTTCACGCCTTAGCTTGAATTAAACAGTATGATCAGTTGCATGAGATGTTATTTACGATATGTAATTGAATTGTATAGATTTGGGCCATTTGGAGTCATATACTCGTGGCAAACGTGTGGTTTCAAGTTGATTTTGAGCCGGTTCGAGGTAAGTGGCTTGTCTAACTTTGTGTGGGGGACCTTTCCCCTTTGGATGTGATACTTGGTAATTGAATGCCTTGTACGTGAGGTGACGAGCGCGTACTTGTGCTAATTCTTGAAAAATCCGGTTTTACTTTAAATATTTAGACCGAATTTCTTTCTTACCTATTCTATTTTAATTGCGACCATAGTCTATGTTAGCTTAGAAAATTATGCCTAGTTGCCCCAAATTGTCTTTTTGCTTAAATTGCTTTAATTGTCCTATGTGAAGCGTGTTAGGCTAGAATTACTTGTTGCCTTGTATTTTTGCACTCTAAATCTGAATGTCTTGTTGTTGTGGTTGAATATTTACTTTGGGACTACGGGACGGTATCCCGGGAGATCCCCCTGCATATTTACTTTGGGACTACGGGACGGTATCCCAGGAGATCCCCCTACTTATTTACTTTGGGACTACGGGACAGTATCCCCGGAGATCCCCCTGCACACTGATATTAGGACTACGGGACGGTATCCCGGAAGATCCTTCGGATATACATATGATGGAATACGGGACGGTATCCCGGAAGATCCTTCGGATATACATATGATGGACTACGGGACGGTATCCCGGAAGATCCTTCGGATATACATATGATGGACTACGGGATGGTATCCCGGAAGATCCTTCAGATATACATATGATGGACTACGGGACGGTATCCCGGAAGAACCTTCGGATACACATATGATGGACTACGGGACAGTATCCAAGAAGATCCTTTCGGATATACATATGGCGGACTACGGGACGGTATCCCGGGAGATCCACCGGACAGCTGAGAAAATGACTATAGGACGGTATCCTAGGAGATCCTTATTGTTACCATTGTTATTATGTTGTACATATTTCGGGTTTACTCTATTCTTGTGTTTAGTTATTTCCTTGTTTGACCTGTCTTATTTCACTGTTGCACTCATTATTACTGCCTGTTTTCATATTGTAAATTCCTATTATATTGGTTGACCTCAGTAGGGCCCTGACCTTCCTCGTCACTACCCGACCGAGGTTAGGCTCGGCACATACTGAGTACCGCTGTGGTGTACTCATGCCCTTTCCTGCGCATGTTTTTCATGGGCAGATCCAGGTACCTCCACTCAGACGCACTATCCCCGAGGTTGAGAGATATAGCAGAGACTTCGAGGTACATCTGCCGCGTCCACAGACCAGGAGTCTCTATCTTATTCCAACTTTTGTGAAAAGTTTATCCTTCCTTACATTTGTATAGATATTCTGGAGTTAGAGCAATGTATTAGCTTTTGTTAGCCTGTGGTTCCCGTGAGTTTCCGGGTTTTGGGGTGATTTTTTAAATTACCATATTGTTTTGAGTTTCATATGCCAAGTGGCGGTTATATACAGTCTTTCTCTTAGAGTGTTCAACTTTCTTTTATTTACGTATTTTCTCATTATGTTGTTATTCCGCGTTGTTAGGCTTAGCTACTCATAGGGACTAGGTGCCGTCACAACATGTTCACGGAGGGCAAACTAGGGTCGTGTCAAGTTGGTATCAGAGCTCTAGGTTCATAGGAGTCACGGAACACAGGCCGGGTTATTAGAGTCTCGCTGATCGGTACAGAGATGTCTGTATTTATCTACGAGAGGCTAGGTAACTGTTTAGGAAAAATCTTCACTTCATTGAATTCCTTGTCGTGCAATATCTTTTGACATCAATTCTAAACCTTTGTTTTCTATTCTCTCACAGATGGTGAGGACACATGCTACTCGGGACGATTAGGAACCCGTGCCTCCTACAGCAGCCGCTAGAGGTCGGGGCCGGGGTAGAGGCCAAGGATGCGCACATGGTGCAGTGAGAGCACCTACGCGAGCTGCCGCCGAGGTACCACCAGCAGATCCAGCTGAGGTCCAGACGCTGCCACGCCTACTGCCGCTACTACTCCAGCTCTTCAGGAGACATTAGCTCAGTTCATGTCCATGTACACCACTCTAGCTCAGGCAGGGTTACTTCCCCTTGCTGCAGCCACATCCCAGGCCGGGGGAGGAGCACAGACTCCCGCCGCCCGCACCCCTGAGCAACGAGTGCACGTGGAGCAGGTCCCAGCGATTATTCTTGTACCGCCTGTAGTGCCAGTTCAGCCCGAGGAAGGGTCAGCTGCTTCAGAGGACGAGCAGCGGAGACTTGAGAGGTTCAAGAAGTATGACCTCCGGTATTCAGTGGACTAGCATCAGATGATGCCTTGGGATTTCTAGAGGAGTGTCACTGTATTCTTCCCACTATGTTCATAGCCGGATCTAGTGGTGTCTCCTTTACTACCTTCCAGCTTCGCGGAGCTGCCTATGATTAGTAGCGCACCTATGAGTTAGACAGTCCGAAAAAGGCTGCTTCACTGACCTGGACCCAGTTCTCAGATATGTTCCTGAGAGAGTTTGTGCCTCAGGGACGCATGGCGCGCAGAGTTTGAGCATTTGCGCCAGGGTTCCATGACAGTTTCAAAGTATGCTATCTGTTACACCAGATTGGCTAGGCATACACCGGTTTTGGTTACTACTGTACGTGAGAGGGTTCGCCGGTTCATTGAGGGTCTTATCCCACCCATCAGATCTAGCATGCATCGAGAGTTGGAGATGGACATTCCTTATCAGCAGGTAGTGAGCATTTCTGGGAGGATCGAGTGTATGCTCGCTAGGGAGCGAGAGGAGTGAGAGGCCAAGAGGTCTCGAGAGTTGGGCCACTACTTTGGTGCCCATACCCCAGCAGTAGGTCGACATGGTAGAGGTTATATGAGCCGCCTCGTTCATTCAGCTCTTTCAGCAGCTAGCGGTACCCCAGCTCTACCCAGGCCTCAGGAGCCTTACTATGCACCTCCAGTTTCTAGCGCGCCTCCTGCGTGGGGTGATTTTAGAGGTCAGTCTAGCAGACCTGGCCCTAGCCAGTCAAAGCCACCACATCCTCCCAGAGCTTGTTTCGAGTGTGGCGATACACGCCATGTGGTTTGGGACTGCCCCAGACTTGGTAGGGGTGCATCTTCACAGACTTTTAAGCCACAGCGTGCTCGGCAGAGTTCTCAGGCCATGATCACAGCTCCAGCTGCTCCCCCATCTGCCCAGCCAGCCAGGGGCAGAGGTCGGGGAGGTGAGGTCACCCTCGAGAGGGAGGCCAGACCAAATATTATGCTATTCTTGCTCGTACCGAGGTTGTTGCCTCTGATTCTGTCATCACAGGTATTATACTTGATTGTCACAGAGATGCATCGGTTCTATTCAATCCAGGCTCCACGTACTCTTATGTGTCTTCTTACTTTTCTCTGTATTTGGGTATAGCCCGAGATTCTTTGGGTTCTCCTGTTTATGTTTCTACTCCTGTGGGAGATTCTCTTATTGTGGACCGGATTTATCAGTCGTGTTTGGTTACTATTCGTGGTATTGAGACCAGTGCAGACTTATTGTTACTCGATATGGTGGATTTTGATATTATCTTGGCATGGACTGGTTGTCGCCCCATCATGCTATTCTTGATTGTCACGCTAAGACTGTGACACTGGCTATGCCAGGTGTTCCGCGTGTTGAGTGGAGTGGTACTTTATATCACACTCCCAGTAGAGTTATCTCTTTTCTTAGAGCTCAATGTATTGTTGAGAAGGGGTGTGCCGCATATTTGGCTTATGTGAGAGATGTTAGTGTTGATACCCCTTCTGTTGATTCAGTTTCAGTGGTACGGGATTATCCCGATGTGTTTCCAGATAATCTTCTGGGTATGCCGCCCGATAGAGACATTGATTTTGGCATTGATTTGTTGTCGGGCACTCAGCTCATTTCCATTCCTCCTTACCGTATGGCTCCTCCTGAGTTGAAGGAATTGAAGGATCAGTTACAAGAATTTCTTGATAAGGGTTTTATTTGACCCAGTGTTTCACCTTGGGGTTCTCCTGTCGTATTTGTAAAGAAGAAAGATGGTTCTATGCACATGTGTATTGATTATCGCCAGTTTAACAGGGTTATAGTGAAGAACCGTTATCCCTTGCCTCGTATTGATGATCTATTTGACCAGCTTCAGGGCGCACATGTATTTTCTTAGATTGATTTGCGCTCAAGTTACCATCAGTTGAAGATTCGGGAGTCGGATATCCCGAAGACTACTTTCAGGACACGGTATGGCCATTACGAGTTTCTAGTGATGTCTTTCGGGCTGACTAATGCCCCCACAACATTTATGCATTTGATGCACACTGTGTTCAGGCCATATCTCGACTCGTTCGTAATTGTTTTCATAGATGATATTCTTGTTTACTCCCGGAGTCGGGAAGATCATGAGCAGCACCTGAGGTCAGTGCTTCAGACATTGAGAGAGAAGAAGTTGTACGCAAAGTTCTCAAAATGTGAGTTCTGGTTGAGTTCTGTGGCATTCTTAGGCCACGTGGTATCGAGTGAGGGCATTCGAGTGGATCCGAAGAAGGTAGAGGCCGTGCAGAGTTGGCCCAGGCCGTCCTCAGTTATAGAGATTCGTAGTTTTCTTGGCTTGGCAGGTTATTACCACCATTTTGTGGAGGGATTTTCATCGATTGCAACCCCTATGACTAGATTGACCCAGAAGGGTGCTCCGTTTCAGTGGACAGAGGAGTGTGAGGCGAGCTTTTAGAAGCTCAAGATAGCTTTGACTACAGCCCCAATCTTGATATTGCCTACTGGTTAGGGGTCTTATATAGTTTATTGTGATGCCTCGCGAGTTGGCCTTGGAGCGGTGTTGATGCAGGAGGGTAGGGTGATTGCCTACGCGTCCAGACAGTTGAAGATACATGAGAAGAATTACCCTATCCATGACTTTGAGTTAGCTTCCATTGTTCATGCCTTGAAGATCTGGCGTCATTATTTGTACGGTGTGGCTTGTGAGATTTATACTGACCACCGGAGTTTGCAGCACATATTCAGGCAGATGGATCTAAAGTTGCGCCAGCGTAGATTGTTAGAGTTGCTAAAGGACTATGACATCACTATATTATACCACCCGGGGAAGGCCAATGTGGTGGCCGACGCCTTGAGTCACCGGGCGGAGAGTTTGGGGAGTTTGGCATACCTTCATGCAGCTGAGAGGCCTTTAGCCTTAGATGTTCAGTCCTTAGCCAGTCAGTTAGTGAGATTGGATCTTTCTGAGCCTTGTCGGGTATTGGCTTGTGTGGTTTATCGGTCTTCCTTATTCGACCGTATCAGGGAGAGGCAGTATGATGATCCTCATTTACTTGTCCTCAGGGAAACGGTCCAGCACGGTGATGCCAGAGATGTGACCATTGGAGATGACGAGGTATTGAGGTTGCAAGGCCGGATTTGTGTGCCCAATATTGATGGGCTTTGGGAGTTGATTTTGGCAGAGGCCCATAGTTCGCGGTATTCCATCCATCCGGATACTGCGAAGATGTATCAGGATTTGAGGCAACACTATTGGTGGCGAAGAATGAAGAAGGATATAGTAGAGTTTGTAGCCAAGTGCCTCAATTGTCAGCAGGTCAAATGTGAGCATCAGAGACCGGGAGGTTTACTTCAGCAGATTGAGCTTCCAGAGTGGAAGCGGGAACGGATCACCATGGACTTTGTGGTTGGACTTCCTCGGACTTTAAGGAAGCATGATGCTATTTGGGTGATTGTTGATCGGCTGACCAAATCAGTCCATTTCATTCTGGTACTGACTACTTATTTATCGGAGCGGTTGGCGGAGGTATATATTTGGGAGATAGTTCGTCTGCATGGTATTCCAATTTCTATTATTTCAGACAGAGGTACTCAGTTTACTTCATGGTTCTGGAGAGTCGTTCAACAGGAGTTAGGCACCAGGGTGGAGTTGAGCACAGCATTTCACCCCCAGACGGACGGACAGTCCGAGCGCACTATTCAGATTCTTGAGGATATGCTCTGTGCGTGTACGATTGAGTATGGAGGGTCTTAGAACCAGTTCTTTCCATTGACAGAGTTTGCTTACAACAACAGGTATCAATCCAGCATTCAGATGGCGCCGTATGAGGCTTTATATGGTAGGAGGTGCAGATCTCCGGTGGGTTGGTTCGAGCCGGGTGAGGCCAGGTCATTGGGCACAGAGTAGGTTCAGGATGCATTGGAGAAGGTCAAGGTGATTCAGGATAGACTCCGTACAACCTACTCCAAATAGAAGAGTTATATGGACCGAAAGGTTCCTGATGTTTCATATATGGTCGGAGAGCGGGTTCTGCTTCGGGTTTCGCCTATGAAGGGCGTAATGAGATTTTGGAAGAAAAGGAAGTTGAGTCCGAGGTTTATTGGCCCTTTTGAGATATTGAGGCGTGTTGGGGAGGTTGCTTATGAGCTTGCCTTACCTCCCAGCTTGGCAGGAGTTCATCCGGTATTTCATGTTTTGATGCTCCGGAGGGATCACAGTGGCCCGTCCCATGTCTTGGATTTCAGCTCAGGCCATTTGGACAAGGACCTATCATATGTTGAGGAGCCTGTAGCTATATTGGACAGGCAGGTCAGAAAGCTCAGGTCGAAGAACATTACTTCAGTAAAGGTTCAGTGGCGGGGTCAGCCGGCTGAGGAGGCGACCTGGGAGACCGAGCAGGATATGTGCAGCAGTTACCCTCATCTTTTCTCTTCTTCAGGTATGTCCTTATGCTCGTTCGAGGACGGACGAATTTTTAAGTGTAGGAGGATGTGATGACCCAGTCGGTCGCCTTAAAAATTAACGCCCCGATCCCCTGTTAACTATTTTCCCCAAGTCTATTTCTGCTTAATTGAATTGCTGGTACGTTCGGTTTTTAGTTTCAGAGAGTTTTGGGATATTTACTCCCTAGACGAGAGCTTAAGTGTTGGAAAGTTGCCCGTAGTTGGAGCAGTGTGAAGACGGGCTCGGAATAGAAATCTGATTGTTCTGTTAGCTCTGTTAGGTGATTTTGGGGGTTGGGAGCGTGTTCGGAATGTATTTTGGAAGTTTGTAGCTCATTTAGGCTTGAAATGCCGAAGTTTGAATTTTTAGAGTTTTCGGTCCGATAGTGAATTTTTTATCCGAGGGTTGGAATGGAAGTCCGGAAGTTGCAGTAGTTCTGTCATTTCATTTGGGATGTGTGTGCATAATTTGAGGTCATTCAGATAAGTTTAGACGTATTTCGGCGTCAGATGTGAATTTTAGAATTTTCCTAAGTTTCTAGGCTTGAACCTATGCATAATCGATGATTTTGATGTTAAGAGATGTGTTTTTAAGGCTCGACCTAGTTCAAATAAGGTGTTAGGGTCGGTTGGTGGTTTTGGTTGAGGTCTCGGGGGCCTTGCGGTTGTTTCGGATGCTCAACGGGTGAAGTTTAGGAATTGTTGCTGCTGAAGCAGGCCCCTTCTGGTGTCTTCGCACCTGCGAAGGTTTTTACGTAGGTGCGGACTCGCAAGAGCGGTGGCCTTGATCGCAGGTGCGATAAGGGATGTTTTGGCCAGTGGTCGCAGGTGCGGGACCGCAGGCACGACCAAACGACCGCAGGTGCGGCCCCAGTGCATCTTTAGTGACTTCCGCACCTCCCATGCTCTTTCTGCAGGTGCAGTGATTGAGTCCGCAGGTGCGGATTACCTGTGTGTTTTATTCCAAAAATACGAGGGTTATTTTCAGTGGGTTTTGAAGAGAAGGATCTTAGGTAACATTTTCTAATATTAATCCATTGTTAGACCATTATTTCCCATTGTTTTCTTTAGTTTAATTATCAAAAATGGGGGAAAACCCATAGGAAATTGATGAGATTTTCCCAACCCGAAATTCTGAAAAATTGTGGGGGTTTTGGCATCGGATTTTGATTGTTTCTGGTTAAATGAGTTCGTGAGTGAATGGGTGTCCGGAAAATATAACTTATACCCGATTTCGAGTCGTGGGCCCAAGGGATGTTTTGGTCATTTTACATAATTTCACGCCTTAGCTTGTATAAAACAGTATGATCAATTGCATGAGATGTTATTTACGATATGTAATTGAATTGTATAGATTTGGCCATTTAGAGTCGGATACTCGCGGTAAACGTATGGTTTCAAATTGATTTTGAGCCGGTTCGAGGTAAGTAGCTTGTCTAACTTTGTGTGGGGGATCTTTCCCATTAGGATGTGATACTTGGTAATTAAATGCCTTGTACGTGAGGTGACGAGCGCGTACTTGTGCTAATTGTTGAAAAATCCTGCTTTACTTTAAATATTTAGACCGAATTTCTTTCTTACCTGTTTTATTTTAATTGCGACCATAGTCTATGTTAGCTTAGAAAATCATGCCTAGTGGCCCCAAATTGCCTTTTTGCTTAAATTGCTTTAATTGTACTACGTGAAGCGTGTTAGGCTAGAATTACTTGTTGCCTTGTATTTTTGCACTCTAAATCTGAATGTCTTCTTGTTGTGGCTGCATATTTACTTTGGGACTACGGGACGGTATCCCGGGAGATCCCCCTGCATATATACTTTGGGACTATGCGACGGTATCTCGGGAGATCCCCCTGCTTATATACTTTGGGACTGCGGGACGGTATCCCGGGAGATCACCCCGCACACTGATATTAGGACTACGAGACGGTATGCCGGACGATCCTTCGGATATACATATGATGGACTACGGGACGGTATTCCGGAAGATCCTTCGGATATACATATGATGGACTATTGGACGGTATCCCGGAAGATCCTTCAGATATACATATGATGGACTACGGGACGATATCCCAAAAGATCCTTCGGATATACATATGATGGACTACCGGACGGTATTCCGGAAGATCCTTTGGATATACATATGATGGACTACGGGAAGGTATCCCGAAAGATCATTCGGATATACATATGATGGACTACGGGACGGTATCCCGGAATATCCTTCGGATATACATATGATGGACTACGGGACAGTATCCCAGAAGATCCTTCGGATATACATATTATGGACTACCGGACGGTATCTCGGAAGATCCTTCGGATATACATATGATGGACTAAGGGACAGTATCCCGGAAGATCCTTCGGATATATATATGATGGACTACGGGACGGTATCCCGGAAGATCCTTCTGATATACATATGATGGACTACGGGACGGTATCCCAGAATATCCTTCGGATATACATATGATGCACTATGGGACGATATCCTGGAAGATCCTTCGGATATACATATGATGGCCTACGGGACGGTATGCCGGAAGATCCTTCGGATGTACATATGATGGACTACGGGACGGCATCCCGGGAGATCCTTCGGATGTACATATGATGGACTATGGGACGACATCCCGGGAGATCCTTCGGATATACATATGATGGACTACGGGACGGTATCCCGGAAGATCCTTCGGATATACATATGATGGACTACGGGACGGTATCTCGGGAGATCCTTTGGATATATATATGATGGACTATGGGACGGTATCCCAGAAGATTCTTTCGGATATACATATGATGGACTACGCGACGGTATACCGGAAGATCCACCGGATAGTTGAGAAAAGGACTAGAGGACGGTATCCTGGGAGATCCTCATTGTTATCATTGTTATTATGTTCTACATATTTCGGGTTTACTCTATTCTTGTGTTTAGTTATTGCCTTGTTTGACCTGTCTTATTTCACTGCTGTACTCATTATTACCGCCTGTTTTCATACTGTAAATTACTATTATATTGGTTGACCTCAGTAGGGCCCTGACCTTCCTCGTCACTACCCGACCGAAGTTAGGCTTGGCACTTACTGAGTACCGATGTGGTGTACTCATGCCCTTTCCTGCGCATGTTTTTCATGTGCAGATCTAGGTACCTCCACTCAGGCGCACTATCCTCGAGGTTGAGAGATATAGCAGAGACTTCGAGGTACATCTGCCACGTCCGCAGACCAGGATCTCTATCTTATTCCAGCTTTTGTGAAAAGTTTATCCTTCCTTACAGTTGTATAGAAATTTTGGAGTTAGAGAAATGCATTAGCTTGTGTTAGCCTGTGGTTCCCGTGAGTTTCCGGGTTTTGGGATGTTGTTGTAGATTACCATATTTTTTTGAGTTGCATATGCCAAGTGGCGGTTATATACAGTCTTTCTCTTAGAGTGTTCAACTTTCTTTTATTTACTTATTTCCGCATTATGTTGTTATTCCGCGTTGTTAGGCTTACCTAGTCATAGGGACTAGGTGTCGTCACGACATGTTCACGGAGAGCGAATTGGGGTCGTGACAAAAGGTGTGGAGAAATACCCTATAATAATGGAATAGTGGGTTGGTCGTTAGTCGTTACATCTTTTTAGGTTGTTTTACACTACTTTGGTTGTTGTTTTATGTATGAAGTGATTAGGTGCGTGGATGTTTTGTGGTATATTTTGATGGAGATAAAGTTGGAAAATGATGCATACATGTTATTATTATTGTATCTTGTTGTTGTTGGTATATAGTATTGGATGAGGGCCTTGTTACAGGGGAGATGCTGCCCAAATTTTCGTATATGAGCTACTAGTTTAAGTTGCGGACTTAGCCTTTACTCATCATTGATTTTGAATCTCCTTATGTTGTGGTAGATTGAGTTGAGTTGTTTGAAGAATTGCTTGGAAGGTATTAAGGACTCAACGGAGTTAAGGTATGTTAAGGCTAACTACTTGTGTTTGATAACAAGGCATAAAGAGAAGTTCTTATTCTTGAATTTATGTACATTATCCTAGTCTCCTAAGCTACAGCATTCTCCCTTATCAGGACTTTATATTCAATTAAGTTCTATCTTCTTTCATTCAGGAGAGCAGAGAGTTATATATATATATATAAAGTATCACAGTAGTTTCACCACCAGCGAGCTATAATAGGTGGGCAGGCTCCTATTAGGCAACCTCAGATCAGATGGTAAGTTATATATCGAGCCTACTGTGGTCGAGCGCCTATGAGTGAGACCACAATGGCCTAGATATTGAACCTAGCATGGTTGAGCGCCTATGAGTGAGCCTACTACGGTACAGCAGTTACACATACCGAGCCTTATAGGGCCAGACAACTACTTTACTTACTATATTGAGAGAGATGAGTCACTATCAGTAGGTAAGCATATCTTCAATTATATTTGACTCCCACGTACTTTCACTTATTATATTATCAGTTTAGTTTCAGCTTTCAATTATTTTATTACCTTATATACTCGGTACATTATTTCGTACTGACGATATAATTTTACGTAGGAAAACATAGGGTGTAACATCATGCACTAATCAGTCTTGTACCCGCATGATACTTCTTTAACACATGTTTAAAATCATCGTTATCTTTATAAAGATCTTTAAACTCTCTAGCATATATTAATTCACTTAAGATGCATTCCATTGAAAGCACGGGGTGTAACAGATCTAACTGTTATTTTATCAGATGCTCCACTTCAAAGTTTGGAACAATATCTTGAAAGTCTTGATTACCAAGGCACATGTCAAGCCTTTTGGATATGCATTCTTATCAGAGCTTCTATTCCACCAAGTATACATGTTGCTTTTGAACCACAATTCAGTTAATAGACAAATGCTTATACAATAAACAAAATATTTTACCTCCAGATGATGCACTGGAAGTCTACCAAAGTTTTCAATTTCATCAAGTATGATGTTGAAATTCCCTCCAACTAACCAAGGATACTTTATATGGGCAGATATTACATAATAAATGTCCCATAATTTAATCGTTATTTTTCTATTTGTGTTAGAATATACCATAGTCACAATAAATTCCCATTTCATCAATGTGTACAAGCTTCATGGAAAGTACTAGGTGGTATCATACTCCACCTCTACTTGGAATTCATCATCCACGAAAAGCCTTATTTTACAATTTATATTATTCTAAGAAGATCCTACACCAAGGCACAACCTAGACCTCACTATGTGTTTATACTATTGGAATAATCCCATCGAGGCAATGCATAATTCGTTTTTACCTATTGAGCAAAATATTGTCCACAAAAAAAATAACTTTAACAGTGATAACCATATAGGAAGCTATTATATCACAACAACACTGAAAATATTTTCAATAAATCCATCTGGACTTGCAACACTATCCACATTTAACCCAATATAGCCTTCTTCACTTAATTATCATCTGGCATTGCAATAATTTCTTCATTTTGCTCCAAAGAGATCATACGTTGTATATGCTCAAAATGTCAAAATTAGTAGGAACAATGTTGTCACGACCCCAAATACTAAGCCGCCCGTGATGGTACCTTTCATGGAACTAGGCTAGCCAACCATTTCAGATTTATCAACATATCCCATAATTTCCCCAAAATTTAGCAGATTTTAAAAATATCAGAAGGAGATAAAAACAAATATACACTTCCCCAAAACCTGGAGTCAACTATCATGAGCATCTAAGACTAAAAATACAATGTACAACAATGTCTTGCTACAACCAAAGTCTGAGGTACAAAAGACCAAAAGAAACTATAATCTGAGGGAAGGAAAGGAGGTGCGCTGGGGACGTTGAGCAGCTACCTCAATCCTCGGACAACTCCAAGCTCGTCCGGAAATCAACTAGCGAGATGGTCCGGTACCTGGATCTGCACACAGAGGTGCAGGGAGTAACGTGGGTACGCTAACTCAGTAATTAATTAATGTAACTGAAAACTTGAGTGTAGTGATGAACACTTAAATCATGTAAATCCATATAATGAATAACAGTAGAAATGAATAAATCAAATAAGAAATCTACAAATTCCAAATATTTCATAAAAACTCCGGTTTCCATTTAAAAATCTCGTAGGAAAACTTTTATCCAACATTTATTATCAGAGGCTTAGTGTAAAGAAGAGTGGAAAATGGCATTTCAATAAAATATAAGCCCCTCGTGCACAATATCACTCACAATAAAGCCTCTCAGGCAAGCCTCTCGGTCACTCGTGAATCCACTATCAGTATCTCATGCTCTCACTTAACACTCGTACTCAGCAAGCACCATGAACACACATAACTGCTACGGCGGGCAGCCCGCTCCACTATGTTTATACATACATCTATATTTATACTGTTGCGGCGTGTAACCCGATCTATATACATAACATATATTGCTGCGGCGTGCAACCTGATCCATTTAATAGTCGATTGCGCTCACTGGAGGTGTACAGACTCCTGGAGGGGCTCCTTCAGCCCAAGCGCTAATCTGTTGCGGCGTGCAGCTCGATCCAATATGTATATTGCTGCGACGTGCAGCCCGATCCATATATAACATATATATTGTTGCGGCGTGCAGCCCGATCCGTATAAATATAATATATATTATTGTGGCGTGTAGCCCGATCCAAATATAATATATAACATATATAATGCTGCGGCGTGCAGCCCGTCCCATAATTATCCACACATACTCGGCTCTCGGCCTGACTCAGTCACCCTCACAAGCCACTTGGGAAATTTATCTCGACTTACGGGACTCAGCCCAAAATACTTTTCAGAGTTTTCAAGCAGTGTGATAACAATAAAAATAACAACAATCAGGAAACAGTGACTGAGTTCGCAATCTACTAAAAGGATAGTGGTAGAATAGTGTAAAAGTACCCCCTGAGGGTCTAAACAGGTTGGCACAAGGCCCCAGTCATGGATCATAGCCCATAAACAAGTATAAATTTCTAAAATAAAGGATATCATAAGGTTTCAAATCAAATACGCGGCTTAATAGTCGCTACGGGACGGACCAAGTCACAAACTCTATCGGTGCACACCCCCACGCTCATCACCTAGCATATGCGTCACCTCATTTATCAGCACAATATCAAATAACGGGGTATCATACCCTAAGGTTTAGAGTTACAATCGTTACTTACCTTAAAACAGCCCAAAAGCTACTCCGCGGTGCGCTTGCCCCTCGAATTGGCTCCCAAATGCTCTGAATCTAATCAAGATTAACATCGTCAAAAAATGCTAACAGAACAAAACTCAATCGAAAGATATAAATTTTAACACAATTATCGAAATTCGGCATAATTCGAGCCCCGGGCCCACGTCTCGGAATTCAATAAAATTATATCACTAGAAACCTCGTCTTCCCACAATTCTACACATACCAAGAACACCGCAATCAGACCACAATTGCCTACCCAAATCGCCAAAAGAATTTCCAATCTTCCTCCCCAATATATCCCAACTTTTTCCACTTTAATTCTTCAAATTACAAGCCTAATCCGAATCAAAATAGCATAGAAACGAGTTATATAGCCCAAGAACTTACCTCCACTGAAGACCCCCGAACACCTTCTTCAATTTTCTCTCAAATAAGCTCCACCTGCATGCAATAATGGAAAAATAACCAAAATTTCGCGGAGGCATTCTTTTATACTGTTCTGCCCAGCTAATCTGCACCTGCGGATCTTTCCTCGCACCTGCGGTCCCAGGTGCGCACCTGCGAAAACCCACTAAAAGTCCCTTACTCGCACATGCGGTCCTTTTTCCGCACTTGCGGCTTCGCAGGCGCGGCCAACTCTTCGCACATGCAGACTCCTCCTGCCTCACCTCCTTTCGCACCTAGGCATGGACCTTCGCACCTATTGCGTGGCACCTGCGGCGTCGCACCTGCGGCTGCCCATCCGCAGGTGCGGCCACGCCAGAAGCTTAACACCAGCAGCGACTTGCTGCAAATTTCCCAAGTTCAAACCTCCGTCAACCATCCAAAATCAATCTCGAGCCCCTCGGGGCCCCAACCAAACATACCAACACACCCTATAGCATTATTCAAACTTAGTCGAGCCTTCCAAACACCAAAATTACATCAAATTCAGCCTATGAACTTTGAAACTTCCAAATTTTGCTAATGATGCCGAAACCAAACAAAACACACCCGATTGACCTGAAAATTTGCACACATATCCAAAATGACATTACGAATCTGTTCCAACTTCCAGAATTCCATTCCGACCCCGATAGCCTATTTTCCACTGCTGATCGAAAATCGCCAAAAACTAACTTTCGCCAATTCAAGCCTAATTCTACACCGGACATCAAAACTTCATTCCAAACACACTCCTAAGTCCAAAATCACCTTACGAAGCTATCCGAGCCATAAACTTGCATTCCAAGGTCGTTTACCAATAAGTCAACTCTTAGTTGACTTTTTCAACTATTAGTCTCTATTCTCACCACGACCACTCCGAACCAAAACCATCCGACCCAACACAACATAAACAGGCTAAGAAATATATGATAAAGCAGAAATGGGGGAAACGGGACTAATCTCATGAAATAACCGACCGTTACAAATGTCTAGCGATGAAAAACTAATTACCTCCTGGGTTATGTCTTGACACGACCCTAAAAACTACCCGGTCGTGATGTCGCCTATCATGATACTAGGCTAGCCCAAAGTCACATTTAGAACACAGAACGATCCTTTGTTCAGATTAACACTAACACAATATCCTACAACCATCTTGTTGAAGCATTATAAGTAACAGATAATTAGTCAAAGTTTAAAACACCGTCTAGAAATCCCGAAGTCACTGGGTCACAAGCATCTAAAGAGAATATATGAATCTGACACAAGTCTCTAATACAAATCAAGTCTAGGGAGTACAGTTGATAAATAAATAAGAAGGAGAAGCAGGGTTGCGGACGCATGCAACAACCTTACAACAATCTCCGTGGAAGTCCCTGGTCAGGCAGGCAGCTCACTTCACTCTCGTCCTGAATCTGCACACAAGATGCAAGAGTAATATGAGTACGCCAACTCAGTAGTAATGAAAGAATATAATATCTAAGAGCTACGAAACACATAGAATCAGCCATCAATCAACAATAAATGCAATTCTTCCTTCAAAAACACAGCTACGATGTTCTTATAAAATTTGAAAGTTGAGTCGAGTAAAATATCCTTTAAAAGTGTACCTTTTTCACAATTTCCATAGAAATAAAAAAGATTCAGTATATAAAATGATATGGTTCATAAACAGTCTTTTAGATGAAAACATGTATCATAAAATGCCCTCGGCATATCATCACTCAGCATCCGTCACTCAGCATGCCTCATAATCACTCAGTATCAGCCCGTTGAGCTACCTCACAGTCGTCCATGCCTCCCAATCACTCGTTACTCGGCACTCTCACTTAGTAGGTACCTGCACTCAATGTGGGTGTACAAACTCCGGAGGGGCTCCTACAACCCAAGCGCTATAACAAGCCACCTTGTGGCGTAATCACTCAGACTCTCGGCCTCTCATATATCATAAACAGTGTAACATGCTGCGACGCATAACCCGATCCCATAATATCCTCACAACGTAGGCCCTCGGCCTGACTCAGTCAGAAACCTCTCAAAAGCCACTCAGCCTATTAGTAAAAACAGGGAAGTCATCCCAAAACATCTTTCATATGCATCAAAGTGGAGTAATGAAACTCAATTAAACAGTAAACAAGTAAAATCATGACTGAGTATAACTTTCAAATTAAAACTATGAGGAAATAGTAGTAAAAAAACCCCAAGCGGTCCAAACACTTGGCACGAGGCCCAAACATGGCATTCAGCCCAAAACATAGCAATATTTCTTAAAACATAAAATATCATATGGTTGAAATCAAATACGCAACATATTGGTTGTTGCGGGACACACCAAGTCACAATCCCGCAACGGTGTACGCCACACACTTTTCATCTAGCATGTGCACCACTCCAAAATAGCGATACAATGCAAAGTCCAGGGTTTCATACCCTCTGGACAAGATCTACAGTCATTACTTACCTTAAACTGGATGAAAATCTACTCCACGATGCCATTGCTGCTCGATTCCGCCTCAAATCGCCTCGAATCTATCCAAAATCAAAATCATAATATCAATACATGCTAAAGGAACAAAGCCCATGCGAAAATTATAAAATCAAATCAAAAATCCCGAAATTGGCCAAACCCGACCCCTGGGCCCACGTCTCAAATTCCGTGAAAACCACAAAACTAGAACCCTTACACTCTCGCGAGTCATACATACCAAGTACATCAAAATCCAACCACAAACGACCCCTCAATTCCTTAATTTAAGTCTCCAATTCTCAAGCCCTAAAACCCCCAAATTTAGTCATAAGTTTCCATAAATTTCACCTCTATTCAGTCAAATAACATCATAGAAATGAGTTTTAGGTCCAAAAATCTTACCTCCACGAAGTTCGCTTGATTTCCCTCTTCAAATCGCTCCCACAAGCTCCAACACGTATGAAGACTTTGATGAAATAAACCAAAATTTGCGAAGGCTACTATTTATATGCTCTTCCTAGCTAATCCGAACATGCGGTCACATGCGCCGCACCTGTGTGACCGCTTCTGTGGTCCACTCAACCGCACCTGCAGTTTCCACTTAGGCGCCCAGGACCGCATCTGCGTCCCTAGCACCGCACCTGCAGCCCCGTAGATGCGTCCAAATCATCGCATCTGCAGTTTTTCACCTCATGGACAATTTTTGCTCCTGTGATGCCCGATTCGCACCTGCGGTGAATACACCTGCGGCCACCTCTCTACATCTGCGAAATCACAGAACAAATTACACCAGCAACACTCTAAAGAAAAAAACTCCCCCGTCAATCATTCGAACTCATCCCGAGGCCCTCGGGACCTCAACCAATGGTACCCACAAGTCATAAATGATCACCCCAACTTAGTCGAGCCCTAGGAACGACCAAACTAACATCAAAACACCAAATCAACCCATGATTCAAGCCTAAGGATTTTCAAACTTTCAAAACTCACCAATGATGCCGAAACTAACGAAACCTCGCCCGAATGACCTAAAAATTTGCACACACATCCAAAATGAGACTACGAGTCAGTTCCAACTTTCGGAATTTCATTCCTACCCCGATAGCTAATTTTCCACTGCCGACCAGAAATCGCCAAAACTCAATTTTTCCAATTCAAGCCTAATTCTACTCCGGACCTCCAATAAACATTCTGAACACACTCCTAGGTCCCAAATCACCTAACAAAGCTATCCGAGCCATAAATCCACGATATGAGGTCGTTTATCTATAAGTCAACTCCTAGTTGACTTTTCCAACTATTAAGCCAACTTAAGAGACTAAGTGTCTCATCTCTCACCACGACCACTCTGAACTCGCACCAACCGAATTCACACCACATAAATGAGCTAAACAACATATAGTAAAGCAGAAACACGGAAAACGGGGAAAATCTTATGGAACGACCAACCGGGTCGTTACATTCCCCCTCTTAAACAAACGTTCATCCCCCAACGAGTCTAGAAACATACGTGGAGTCTCAAACAAGCAAGGATATCGGCTCCACATCTCCCGCTCGATCTCCCAGGTGGCCTCCTCTATTGGCTGCCCTCTCCACTACACCTTCACTGAAGCTATATCCTTAGACCTCAACCTTCTGACCCGACGACCTAAAATAGCCACCGGCTCTACCTCATAAGACATATCACTCTCAAGCAGAACCGTGTTGAAGTCCAAAACATGAGACGGGTCACCAACATTCTTCCGGAGCATGGAAACATGAAATATCGGATGAACACTCGATAAACTGGGTGGCAAGGAAAGTCTATAAGCTGCCTCTCCAACCCTCTGAAGCACCTCAAATGGCCCAATGAACAGGGGACTTAACTTTCCCCTCTTCCCGAACCGCATTACATCCTTCATGGGTGAAACCTTCAGCAGAACCTTCTCTCCAACTATGAAAGATACATCCCGGACCCTCCGGTCCACATAGCGCTTCTGCCTAGACTGCACCGTGCGAAGCCGCTCCTGAATATCCAACGCATCCTGTACCAAATTCGGGCCCAATAGCCTAGCCTCACCCGGCTCGAACCAACCAACTTGAGATCTACACCACCTCCCATATAAATCCTCGTATGGAGCCATTTGAATGCTCGACTGATAACTATTATTATATGCAAATTCCGCGAGTGGAAGAAACTGCTCCCATGAACCCCCAAAATCAATGACAAGAGCACGCAACATGTCCTCTAGAATCTGAATAGTGCGCTCTGACTGCTCGTCCATCTGAGGATGAAATGTTGTGCTTAACACAACCTGAGTACCCAACTCTCTCTGCACTTCCCTCCAAAACTACGATGTGAACTGAGTACCATTGTCAAAAATGATAGAAACTGGGACCCCATGCAACCGGACAATCTTCTGGATATAAATCTCAGCTAACCGCTCCGAAGAATAAGCAGTACCAACAAGAATGAAGTGCGCGGAGTTGGTCAGCCGATCCACAATAACCCATATAGCATTGAACCTCCTCGAAGTCTGTGGGAGTCCAACTACAAAGTCCATGGTGATCGGCTCCCACTTCCACTCCGGAATATCCAACCTCTGGTCCAATCTACCTGGTCTCCGGTGCTCATACTTGACCTGCTGACAGATGAGACACCGAGCTACAACTCCAAAAATATCCCTCTTCATTCGCCTCCACCAATAATGTTGTCTCAGATACTGATACATCTTTGTGACACCCGGATAGATAGAGTACCGCGAGCTGTGGACCTCATGCATGAATCAACTCTCAAAGTCACTCGACATTAGGCACACATATCCGACCCTGCATCCTTATAACCCCATCATAACCAATAACTACATCATTGGAATCACCTCACCGGACCCTATCCTGAAGAACGCGCAAGTGTGGGTCATCGTACTGGCGCTCTTTGATACGGTCATAAAGAGAAGACCTAGAGGCTACACAAGCCAAAACCCGACGGGGCTCTAATAGATCCAATCTCACCAACTGGCCCGCTAAGCCCTGAACATCAAGTGCAAATGGTCGCTCTGCTGTGGGAAGATATGCTAGACTTTCCAAACTCTCTGCGTATAGAATAGTGATATCATAGTCCTTGAGAAGCTCCAACCATCTCCTCTGATGCAAATTCAGATCCTTCTGCTTAAGTAGATGCTGCAAACTACAGTGATCAGTAAAAACCTCACAATGAACCCCATACAAATAATGACGCCAAATCTTCAAGGCGTGAACAATGGCTGCTAGATCGAGATCATGCACCGGATAATTCTTCTAATGAGTCTTCAACTAGCGCGAGGTGTAGGTAATCACCCTATTCTCCTGCATCAAAACATAACCAAAGCCTATCCTTGAGGCATCACAATACACGGTATAAGAACCTGAAGTTGATGGCAATACTAACACTGGAGCTGAGGTCAAAGCCGTCTTGAGCTTCTGGAAACTCTCCTCACACTCGTCAGACCACTTGAATGGAGCACCCTTCTGAGTCAATTTGGTCAAGGGTGAAGCAATAGAAGAAAACCCCTCCACAAAGCGACGGTAATATCTCGCCAAACCAAGGAAGCTCTTAATCTATGTAGCGGAGGACGGTCTTGACCAACTCTGCACCGCCTTTATCTTCTTCAGATCAACCTGGATACCCTCGCTGGACACCACGTGCCACAAGAAAGCTATTGAGCCAAACCAAAACTTACACTTGGAGAACTTTCCATAAAGTTTCTCCTCCCTCAATCTCTGCAATACAACCCTCAAATGCTGAGCATGATCCTCCTAGCTACGAGAATACACTAGGATGTTGTCAAATTAACACAATAACAAAGGAATCAAACTATGGATGAAATACGTTGTTCATCAGATGCATGAACGCTGCTGGGGCATTGGCCAGCCCAAAAGACATCACCAAAAACTCATAGTGGCCATAACGGGTCCTAAAAGTCATCTTGGAAATATCTGAATCCCGAATCTTTTGCTGATGGTTGCCAGAACGCAGGTCAATCTTGGAAAATACCCTGGCACCTTGTAACTAATCAAATAGGTCATCAATGCGAGGCAAGGGATACTTGTTCTTCACTGTAACCTTGTCCAGCTGCCGATACAATACACATACGCATAGAACTATCCTTTTTCTTCACAAATAATACCAGAGCACCCCAAGGTAACATACTGGGTCTGATGAAACCCTTATATAGGAGCTCCTAAAGCTGCGCTTTCAATTCCTTCAACTCCGCCGGTGCCATACGATACGGTGGGATAGAAATAGGTTGTGTTCTTGGCACCAAATCAATACCAAAATCAATATTCATGTCAGGTGGCATGCCTGGCAGGTCAGCAGGAAACACGTTCGAGAAATCACGGACCACAGGAATAGAATCAATAGTGGGAGTCTCGACACTGACATCTCTTACAAAAGCCAAATATGATAAAAAAAAAACCCTTCTCTACCATACGTTGGGCCTTCAGGTAGGAAATCATCCTACTAGGCACATACTCAATTGAACCTCTCCACTCGACTCTCAGAATTCCCGCCATCTCTAAGGTCACGGTCTTAGCATGACAATAAAGAACAACATGACATGGAGATAGCCAATCCATGCCCAATATCACATCGAAATCGACCATGCTAAGCAACAACAGATCCACTCGGGTCTCCAGACCCCCAATAGATATCATACATGACCGATACACACAGTCCACAATAATAGTATCACCCACCGGAGTCGACACATAAACAGATGTAACTAAGGACTCACGGGGCATATCCAGAAAATGAGTAAAGTATGATGAAACATAGGAATACGTGGAACCAGGATCAAATAAGACTGAAGCATCTCGGTGACATATTGAAACAAAACATGTAATCACCGCGTCTGAGGCCATAACATCTGGTCTGGCTAGGAGTGCATAGAATCGGGCCTGACCTCCACCTGATCGACCTCCCCCTCTAGGATGGCCTCTAGCTGCTTGACCCCCACCCCTAGCTGGCTGGGCGAGTGGTGAAGTAACTGGAGCTGAAGTCGAGGGCTGACCCATCTGCTGAGATGACCCACCCTGACGATGAGGACACTGCCACCACACACGCCCAAACTCTCTATACTCGAAACAACTCCTTAGAGCTAGATACGGGGACTGAAAGGAACCCCTAACACCACGATAACAACAAGAAAAACCATGCATAGAGGAACCCTGAACTGATGGTACTCGGGATGAACTCTGGGCTGGAAGAGCACTGAATGAATAATGGCTCGGATGAGAACTGCGGGGACCATGCCCCGATGATGCACCATTATAGGCTGGGCAGACTGGTTGAGGAGGCCTAAATGAGGGGCCCCTGCTAGGATGAAACTATCCTCTATAGAGAGCACTGCTAAGACTACCAGATCCTCAAGGCCTCTTGTCCTCCCTCTCATCACGCTGCTGACGGTGAACTGCTTCAATATCCCGGGCAATATCCACAACCTGCTCAAAAGTAGCACCCGATACCCTCTCTCTAGTCATCAGGATACGAAGCTGATAAGTGAGGCCATCCATGAACCTCCTGATCCTCTCCCTCTCAGTAGAGACCAACTTTAAAGCATGACGAGCTGGATCTGAAAACCTCATCTCATACTGCATCACCGTCAACTCACCCTGATGCAGCTGCTCAAACTGCCTACGCAGCTCCTCTCTATGATACTAAGGAACATACTTCTCTAAGAATAGAGTGGATAACCGCTTCCAAGTGAGGGGTGCTGCACCAACAGGCCTACGCCTATCATAAGACTCCCACCATGTGAATGCAGCTCCTGAGAACTGGAAAGTAGTAAACAAGACCCCACTGGTCTCCAATATCCCTACAGTGCGAAGAATCCTCTGGCACTTGTCTAAGAAACCTTGGGCATCCTCGCCCTCAGCATCACTGAATGTCCGAGGCTGAAGTATACCAAATCTCTCCAACCTGCGGTGCTCATCGTCAGCCATCACTAGTACCACAAAATTCTGAGCTGGTGCAATCGACTGGGCTGGAGCTGCCCCCGATGTCTGAATTCCCTGAATGACCTGCTCAGGTGTATGGGCGGCAGGAGTCTGGGTGCCTTCCCCGGCCTGAGAAGTAGTGGTCGTAGTAGAAACAACAACTGCCTGTGCAAGACTGGTGCACACGATCAGAATCTGGGCCAGAGTCTCCTGAAGACCTTGAATCATAATAGGCACTGTCGGTGCCTAAGCCGGCCTCGCTGGAACATCTGCGGCGGGGACCTGTTCCTGAACAATAGGTGGTTCTACAGGGACTGCCTCGGCTTCTGCACGGGCCACACCTCTACCTCTACCACGACCTCGATTGCGGCCTCTACCTCTCGCTAGTCTAGCTGGTGTCTGGTCACCCTGGTCGGTAGCGCGTGTCCTTACCATCTGTAAGAGAATGAAACAATAGAAGTTTAGTTTTTAGAATTAACAGATTCGCACGACAAAATTCAAAAATGTGAGATTTTTCTTAGGGTTCTGCAGCCTCTCGAAGATAAGTACAGACGTCTCCGTACCGATCCGCAAGACTCTACCAAACCAGCTCATGACCAGTGAGTCCTATGTAACCTAGGCTCTGATACCAACTTGTCATGACCCTAAAAACTACCCGGTCTTGATGGCGCCTATCATGGTACTAGGCCAGCCCAAAGTCACATTTAGAACAAATAACGATCCTTTGTTCAGATTACCACTAACATAATATCCTACAACCATCTTGTTGAACCATTATAAGTAACAAATAATTAGTCAAAGTTTAAAACACCGCCCAGAAATCCTAGTGTCACTGGGTCATAAGCATCTAAAGAAAATACATGAATCCGACACAAGTCTCTAATACAAATCAAGTCTAGGGAGTAGAGCTGATAAAGAAAATAAGAAGGAGAAGCTAGGTTGCGGATGCATGCAGCTACCTTGCAACAATCTATGTGGAAGTCCCTGGTCAGGCAGGCAGCTCACTCCATTCTCGCCCTGAATCTGCACACAAGGTGCGAAGAGTAATGTGAGTACGTCAACTGAGTAGTAATAAAAGTAAATAATGTCTAAGAGCTGCGAAACACATAGAATCAGCCACTAATCAACAGTAAATGCAATTCTTCCTTCAGAAACACAACTACGATGTTTTTATAACATTTGAAAGTTGAGTCCAGTAAAATATTCTTTAAAAGTGTACATTTTTCACAATTCCATAGAAATCAAAATGATTCAGTATATAAAATGATATGGTTCATAAACAGTCTTTCAGATGAAAACATGTATCATAAACTGCCCTCGGCGTATCATCACTCAACATTTGTCACTCAGCATGCGTCAAAATCACTCAGTATCAGCCCCTAGGGCTACCTCACAGTCGCTCATGCCTCCTAATCACTCGTTACTCGGCATTCGGCACTCGCACTTAGTAGGTATCTGCGCTCACTAGGGGTGTACAAACTCCGAAGGGGCTCATACAGCCCAAGCACTATGACAAGCCACCTCGTGGCATAATTACTCAGGCTCTCAACCTCTCATATATCATAAATAGTGCAACATGCTGCTGCATGCAGCCCGATCCCATAATATCCTCACAACATAGGCCCTCTGCCTCACTCGGTCAGAAACCTCTCAAAAGCCACTCGGACTATCAGTAAAAATAGGGAACTCGTCCCAAAACATCTTTCATATGCATCAAAGTGGAGTAATGAAACTCAATTAAACAGTAAACAGGTAAAATCATGACTGAATATAACTTTCAAATCAAAATTGTGAGGAAATAGTAGGAAAAAGCCCCTAAGGGGTCCAAACACTTGGCACGAGGCCCAAAACATAGCAATATTTCTTAAAACATAAAATATCATATAGTTGAAATCAAATACGCAATATATTGGTTGCTACAGGACGGACCAACTCACAATCCCCCAACGATGTACGCCACACACTTTTCATCTAGCATGTGCGCCACTCCAAAATAGCGATACAATGTGAATTCCAGGATTTCATACTCTCAGGACAAGATCTACAGTCATTACATACCTCAAACCGGATGAAAATCTACTCCACGATACCCTTGCCGCTCGACTCGGCCTCAAATCGCCTCGAATCTATCCAAAATAAGAATCATAACATCAATACATGCTAAAGGAACAGAGCCCACGCGAAAATTATCAAATCAAATCAAAAATCCTTAAATGGCCAAACCCGACCCCCGGGCCCACGTCTCGGATTCCGATAAAAGCCGCAAAACTAGAATCCTTACACTCTCACGAGTTCATACATACCAAATACATCAAAATCCAACCATAACGACCCCTCAATTCCTTAATTTAAGTCTACAATTCTCAAGCCCTAAAGCCCCCAAATTTAGTCATAAATTTCCATAGATTTCACCTCTAATAAGTCAAATATCACCATAGAAATGAGTTTAAGGTCAAAAAATCTTACCTTCACGAAGTTCCCTTGATTTCCCTCTTCAAATAGCTCCCACAAGCTCCAACCCGTATAAAGACTTTCATGAAATAAGCCACAATTCGCGAAGGCTACTATTTATATGCTCTTCCCCAGCTAAATCGCACCTGCGGTCACATGCGCCGCACCTGCGTGACCGCTTCTACAGTCTACTCAACCGCACCTGCGGTTTCCACTTAAGCGCCTAGGACCGCATCTGCGCCCTAGGCACCGCACCTGCGGCCCCGTAGATGCGTCCAAATAACCGCATCTTTGGTTTTTCACCCCATGGGCAATTTTCGCTCCTGCGATGCCCAATTCTCACCTGCGATGACCGCACTTGTGGCCACCTCTCCGCATCTGCGGAATAACAGAACAATTCACACCAGCAACACTCTGAGGCCAAAATCTCCCCCGTCAGTCATGTGAACTCATCCCGAGGCCCTCGGGACCTCAACCAATAGTACCCACATGTCATAAATGATCACCCGAACTTAGTCGAACCCTAGGAACACCCAAATAACATCAAAACACCAAATCAACTCATCATTCAAGCCTAAGGATTTTCAAACTTCCGAAACTCACCAACGATTCCGAAACTAACCAAACCTCGCCCGAATAACCTGAAAATTTTCACACACATCCAAAATGAAACTACAAACCTGTTCCAACTTCAGAAATTCTATTCCGACCCCGATAGCTAATTTTCCACTGCCCGCCGGAAATCGCCAAAATTAAATTTCGCCAATTCAAGCTTAATTCTACTCCGGACCTCCGATAAATATTCCAAACACACTCCTAGGTTCACAATCACCTAACGAAGTTATCCGAGCGATAAAATCTACAATCGGAGGTTGTTTATGTATAAGTCAACTCCCAGTTGACTTTTTCAACTATTAAGCCAACTTAAGAGACTAAGTGCCTCCTCCTAAGTAGCAATCTTCCCGGATATCAAAATTTGTCCCTAGTGCCCTTTGACAATGTGTTATTCAACTTTTTCGATTTTGTCATGAAAACTATAGCAAAGAATTAACCGAAAGTGACTAGATGGTTCTCATCAATGACATAAGGAAAAGTCGCATTCTCCACCCAAAGGTTAAGAAACCTAAATGATTTATTAATATTTCCACTGTCTATGTTATAAAATAATAGTAAAAGGGAATGATCTAACCACTGTTTTATCAAAAGCTCTGCTTCAATGTTTTGAACAACATCTTGAAATATCAGATTACCAATGCACATGTCAAGTCTTTTGAAGAAGCTTTGTTCATCAGATTTTACATCCTGATAATGCACTTGAATTTCACCAAATGTTTGAATTTCATAAACTAAAAGCCCCTTACAACTAACAAAGGAGACTTTATATGGGCAGCTATTACATAATGAATGTCCCACAATTCAATCCTTCTTGTTCTAATGTGCTAGAATATACCATTGTTGCAAAAAACTCCTGGTTGCCATCGATGTGTGAAAGCTTCATGAAAAGTAACTAGGCAGTATCATACTAAACCTAAACTTGAATTCACCATCCACGAAAAGTCATATTTTATAATTTATATAATGCTAAGAATATCTCACACCAAGCAACAATCTATACTTCTTTATGTGCTTATAATGTTTGAATAGTGGCAATGAATGATAACTGTTTCTACCTATTGAGTAAAATCATGTGCACAAATAAAAAAAATCCTTTAACAATTCTGACCACATCTGAAGCTATTATATCACAAACATCACTGAAAATATTTTCTTATAAATCCATCTGGACCCCCAACACTGTCCACATCTAACGCACACAACACTCTTCACTTAATTATCATCTAGCGTTCCAACAATTTCTTCATTTCGCTCCAAAGCGATCATATGTTGTATATGGTGTAAAATGTCAAAATTAGTAGGAACAATGTCTAGCAATGGGAAAACTAATTGCCTCTTGAGTCATATCTTCATCACTCTCCAGCCACATGACATTATGATTCTAAATTCATTTCAATTGTAGCATATTTCTATTCCCATTAACATCAGCAAGGAAGAACTTGGTATTTCTGTCCCCATCTTTGAACCATAGCCTACCATCTTTCTATTTCCAAAATGTTTCTTTTAAAGCAAGTTCTGTCTGGGCCTTCTATAACCTCTCCATATTGTTAGTTGTACGATGGACTTGAAACTCTTGTTCAAGAACCTTGACTAGTTCCTCCGAAGTGGTAAGCTGTCTGAATATCCAAATGCATCCTGAATGCCTTTGGACAATGCCTTACTCAACTTTCCCAATTTTTCATCAAAAATGTAGAAAGGGTTTGACCAAAAGTGGTCGACAATTCTCCCTTATGATATCAAGAAAAGTGTCATTCTCCACACAAGAGTTAAGAAACCTAATTAGTTTCTTAATATATCTATTGTCCATATTATAAGACAATAGCAAAGGGAATCTATAATGTTGGAATAGTTCCATCAAGGCAATTAATGATAATTATTTCTACCTATTGAGTAAAATCGTGTCCACAAAAAAACTCGTTAATAATTGTGACAACATCAGGAGCTATTACATCATAATAGCACTGAAAATATTTTCCTGTAAATTCATCTGGACCCGCAGCTTTGTCCACATTTAACCCAATACAGCTTTCTTCACTTAGTTATCATTTGGCATTGCAATAATTTCTTCATTTTGCTCCAACGCGGTCATACGTTGTATATGCTATAAAATGTCAAATTTAGTAGGAACAATGTCTAGCAATGAAAAAAACTAATTTCCTCCTTAGTCATATCTTCTTCACTCTCCATCAAAATAACATCATGATTCTGAATTCTTTTCAATTGTAGTATTTTTCTTTTTTCGTTCACATGAGCATGGAAGAATTTGGTATTTCTATCTCTATCCTTAAACCATTGCCTTGCTTCTTTCTATTACGAGAACTTTTCTTTAAAGCATAAAACCTGATATGTTCTGCCAGGACCTTCTATAACCTCTTCATATTATTAGTTGTAGGATGGACTTGAAACTCTTCTTCAAAAACCTTGACTACGTCCTCCTAAGTAGCAATCTGCCTGAATATCCAAATGCGTCCCTACTGCCTTGCGCACTGTCTTACCCAACTTTTTTAATTTGCTCTGAAAATGTGGAAAGGATTTGACCGAAAGTGACCAGACAGTTCTCCCTTATGACATCAAGAAAAGTCTCATTCTCTGCCCAAAAGTTAAAAAGCCTAACTGATTTCTTAATATGTCTACTGTCCATATTATAAGAGAATAGTAGAGGGAAATAATCTAACCCTTATTTTATTAGATGCTCCGCTTCAAAGTTTGGAACAAAATCTTGAAAGGCTTGATTACCAAGGCACATGTCAAACGTTTTGAAGATGCATTCTTTATCGGACCTCCAATTCCACCAAGTATACATGGTGCCTTTGAACCCCAAGTCAGTTAACAAACAAGTGCTTATTGATGTGTGGCTAGAATTCGTGATTTTAAGCATTATATACCTCGCATTTTATGTGCTT